>JAGSMR010000382.1:0-86002 GCA_029286605.1 Sericinus montela
TAATAATACAAAATTAAATAAGTAAAGAATTCATTAATTAATTTAAAGAATTCATTAGTTAATTTATAATATACTTAATATAATATACTTTATAGAAATATGTATATATATCAACAAAAATCAAATTGCTATATACTCTTTCAAGGTGTGTAAATATTTTTAAGAACTTCAAATGGGAATTTCATATTCTTTTCTCCAATGTATGTACATATACAAGCAAATAAATAAATAAATACGTTAATATGACACCTAGAACTGAGGTGATCGTGCCCGACTAATGTCTAGGAAAAGAGTTAATATTGTATTTCCAACATTATAAAAATTTCTTTCGCCTGTTTTATCTCCGCTAGAGATAGACTCTGTGTCGATAGGCGAATTTAAATTCTTATTCCAATGAATAAATACACAAATACTGTTGTCAAGAGTCAGACAAATCAAAATCAAACTTAGACTTCAATAAATGTTTATTGATCCATACTAACAACATTAATTAAAATATGAAAACAAATGTAGTTTCTTAATTGTATGTTGCGTCTAACATCAAACATGGTTGCAGCATCGAATAACCCCCAGCTAGTTTGTCAATACAACATCCCTTTTAAGCCAATGTTAAAATAATATTTTTACATTAGAAATATTATTAAAAGTACCATTTTTATAAATAGGCCGAATATTAATTTAAATTTAATGTTTCACTATTAATTTATACAATTATCTATTAAAACTTAGTAAACTATAATTGACCATTTAACTTGAACACTGAACATCTTTCAAAACAACGTCCCTTTTAAAACCAATGTTAAGATAGTATTATTATATAAGAAATCTTATTACAAATACTGTTTTTATAAATAGCCTCAGTATATTAAAATTAAATATTAAAAACAATGGATTTATAATTATCCATTAAAACTATGTAAACATTAATTAACGCAATAGCTATGAACACTGAAAAATTAGACAAAACAATATCTCTTTTTAGGCTTATGTTAAAATACCATTGGACACATGGCCATAAATGGCCTTAGTTACATTTGGATTGAATAATTAAGTATGAATTTGTAATTATATCTCAAGGCTCTCTTAACATTAATTAACCCAACAATACATACGTAGAAACATACATTGATAGGTTGAAAATCACATACATTGCACCGATGTCTCATGCGTAAGTAGCAAACTCACTTGTGTTATGGAATAAGAAACAACGAATGGGCCACAAATACCCAGTCCCGAGACATGTAGAAAAGTAGATTTACTCTTTAACATTTTCCCTTTAGTCTATATGCCCCAAGGAATAATATCATCATAGATGCCCCAAGGAATAATACCCGTCCTAAGTACAAATGTTAGGTTAGGTTATGTTAGGTTAGGTTGCGAGGTGTCTGGTAGTGCGATCGCCAATCTGCCTGCCAAGCGTGGCGATTACGGCACGCGAGAGGCCTATGTCCAGCAGTGGACTACTGCAAGCTGTTATGTGTGTACGTTATATAAGTGTAATGTATAAGTCGAAAGTAACATAAGCTTTTGTCGGTGCAGCATCTAAGTAAGTAAGCTTAGTTGTGTAACAGCCTTCGACTAAATGCTGCCCCTGCGGCTCTTCTCGCGGTTTTGTAGTTAACGCGAAACCCTAATTATTGTTTCTAAAATAATGCTAGCCTTAGTTACACCTTACAACATCAGTTACCGCCAGTGAAAGTTCCGTCAAAATCGGTCCAGACGTTTCAGGTGTCTGTCCGTTTGTTCCGGCTAATCTCTGAGACAGCTAGACCGATTTCAACGGGACTTACACTGGCAGAAAGCTGATTTTTGTGGCGTAACGTGGGATCGTAGGCTACTTTTATTTTAGAAACATATTCACATATATTCCTCCAATACAGAGGTAGACAGAAGTCTAGACGATTAAATCCTTCCGACCCACCTTTCACCGAAGATTTTGGGACAACGTGACAGGTAGCGACGAGCTTATCGTTGTTTTTGCGTAGATTGTTAAAGAAATAAAACAGTTAAAACATGTCAGTTTCCATTTATTATAAAAATATAACACAATACAAAAAATTATTAGTAAATTTCTTAGTTCGGAAAGGACATAGTTTTAATTAGAGTTTCAGCTCAATTTCAATATAGCATCGCATCGTTCGTGACTAGATCCAGTGCTCCCAATTGGACCTGGTGACGCCGAGGACGAGGGGGTCCGTGCAGTGGCGCAGCATCTCGGATACCTGGCGAGGAACGTGCAATTATCTTAACATTTTAAATGTTTATATATCATTTAGAATATTAATTATGTCATGGTTAGGAACTAGATATCAGTTACGTAACAAAGTGCTCTGATATATCCTGTTATTCACATCCATTCACATCTTTGCGAGTATATTATCTTAACCGGTGTTAGGAGCTAGCCCAAACAAAATGAGCTAATCCTGCAAGTGATACTGATATCACAGAACAGGCTCCACCGATTTCAGTGATACTATTCATTGTGTTATAGTGCTACGAACGCGGTTAGTTTGAGTATATACATAAAAAACAGCCTATGAAAGTCCATTTCAGGATTGATTCTACAGGCTTCTCGCGATCATTCAGGCGGATTGTCGATCGCTTTGTCACCAGTTTGCTCATTTTAATCTGGTATTTTTCGAGATAGGTAGGGTAGGTAGGGCTCTCCCTCTGTCGCCTCTCGAGACACTCACGGACAGAGAGGATTCGTATGCACATGTAAATCATCAACCCCTAGCTTCGAAGGCGGGGTCGCTAGCAACTAAGCTACGGGGTCAGTTTGTGACCTGCTCCTCCACGCTGCAGCTGCGCCGTCCCGGGAGTGGGCGCTGCCCCTCCCGCCGCGCACCAGCCCCGGAACTGCGACAGCCGTCCAAGTGCACCGACGTACATAGAGTATTTAGAGGTGCCTTCACAAGCCAATCCAAGAAAGTCACGATAGCCAATCTTTAATCTTGAAACTACTTGAAGTTGTTATAAGTTTAAATCCTAGAAACTTCTAACTCTGCCCTCACTGTACATCTTACAAGTAGCTACTTATCTCTGTTTTAATAATGTTAATGTTGAAAGATACACGAAAACGCATAATAAGTATGAGATTGCGATATCTATATGTACACTGGTGTGCATGTGATAATGTTAGTAAAAATGAGTGTAATTTGCGTATATGACAGGTCATATTCAATAATAAAATACTAAAAAGTATAAAACATCAAAATCTCAATATATTTAAACAGAAACATACATCTAAAGATGGTAGACCAATCGATAAATGTTGTCATTCAATAAATGACCTTTCATTTAACAAAGTGTAATTGCAATATCTCATGTGACATGTACTTCTTATCATGATCATCGTCATCATAACAGTCTAACAGAAGTCTACTGCTGAACATACGCCTCTCCTAAGGATCGCCACATAGAAAGGTCCTGTGTCATTTGCACCATCGACTTCCCGCAATGTTCTGCAGGTCGTCGCAGCATCTTGCGGGAGACATTCTAATACAGACAGTTGTATAATCATTGACTAAGAAAGATATATTAATTAATAATAATACAAAATTAAATAAGTAAAGAATTCATTAATTAATTTAAAGAATTCATTAGTTAATTTATAATATACTTAATATAATATACTTTATAGAAATATGTATATATATCAACAAAAATCAAATTGCTATATACTCTTTCAAGGTGTGTAAATATTTTTAAGAACTTCAAATGGGAATTTTATATTCTTTTCTCCAATGTATGTACATATACAAGCAAATAAATAAATAAATACGTTAATATGACACCTAGAACTGAGGTGATCGTGCCCGACTAATGTCTAGGAAAAGAGTTAATATTGTATTTCCAACATTATAAAAATTTCTTTCGCCTGTTTTATCTCCGCTAGAGATAGACTCTGTGTCGATAGACGAATTTAAATTCTTATTCCAATGAATAAATACACAAATACTGTTGTCAAGGGTCAGACAAATCAAAATCAAACTTAGACTTCAATAAATGTTTATTGATCCATACTAACAACATTAATTAAAATATGAAAACAAATGTAGTTTCTTAATTGTATGTTGCGTCTAACATCAAACATGGTTGCAGCATCGAATAACCCCAGCTAGTTTGTCAATACAACATCCCTTTTAAGCCAATGTTAAAATAATATTTTTACATTAGAAATATTATTAAAAGTACCATTTTATAAATAGGCCGAATATTAATTTAAATTAAATGTTTCACTATTAATTTATACAATTATCTATTAAAACTTAGTAAACTATAATTGACCGTTTAACTTGAACACTGAACATCTTTCAAAACAACGTCCCTTTTAAAACCAATGTTAAGATAGTATTATTATATAAGAAATCTTATTACAAATACTGTTTTTATAAATAGCCTCAGTATATTAAAATTAAATATTAAAAACAATGGATTTATAATTATCCATTAAAACTATGTAAACATTAATTAACGCAATAGCTATGAACACTGAAAAATTAGACAAAACAATATCTCTTTTTAGGCTTATGTTAAAATACCATTGGACACATGGCCATAAATGGCCTTAGTTACATTTGGATTGAATAATTAAGTATGAATTTGTAATTATATCTCAAGGCTCTCTTAACATTAATTAACCCAACAATACATACGTAGAAACATACATTGATAGGTTGAAAATCACATACATTGCACCGATGTCTCATGCGTAAGTAGCAAACTCACTTGTGTTATGGAATAAGAAACAACGAATGGGCCACAAATACCCAGTCCCGAGACATGTAGAAAAAGTAGATTTACTCTTTAACATTTTCCCTTTAGTCTATATGCCCCAAGGAATAATATCATCATAGATGCCCCAAGGAATAATACCCGTCCTAAGTACAAATGTTAGGTTAGGTTGCGAGGTGTCTGGTAGTGCGATCGCCAATCTGCCTGCCAAGCGTGGCGATTACGGCACGCGAGAGGCCTATGTCCAGCAGTGGACTACTGCAAGCTGTTATGTGTGTACGTTATATAAGTGAAATGTATAAGTCGAAAGTAACATTTGCAACATAATAAAATAAAAAATTCGTTCATGCTGAACATTTCACACACACACACACACACACACTTATGTCCCGCTGGCCCGAGTGGCTCCATGTCCCGCCATGTCGCGTGCGCGTGTGCCGCAGAAGCGCGAGGAGGGCTGGTGGGTGGTGGTGGGCGAGCCGAAGAGCAACAGCCTGCTGTCCATCGAGCGCGTGTCGCTGGCGCGCGCCGCGCGGGTGCGGCTGGACTTCGTGTGCGGCGCGGGCGGCCGGCACACCTACACGCTCTACTTCATGTCTTACTCCTACCTGGGCGCGGACCAGGAGTACAAGTTCACGGTCGACGTGGACGACGCGCCCGCCATCGACGACAGCGATTCCGAATGATTCCGATTCTAATACATTTATTAGTTAGTTAGAGAATAAAGTGATTTTTTTTAGTAATTCTTTCTCCATAGAGTAACGCAACGATCGCTTCTACAACGATATCTCAGTGGTATAGGTTACTGTTTGAGCCGAAAGAGATGATATTTACAGTTCTTAAATGTTTGTTCAAGGTGGACGCTAAAGCTACTGAACGGATTTTGATCCTGTTTCCCTTCTCAATGATTCCTGCATCGGTTTCTAAAAATGGAAAATTATTTGTTTGTGAATTGAAATCTATAGAACGGATTTAGATGCGGTTTTCAGTGCTACACGTGGCTTTCTAGAATTCTATAGTCTTATTTAAGAAAGGCAATAGATTTAGTCCCCTCAAAATCTGTTTATAGATGGCCAACGAGCCGCCCCGGCATCGCGCTACATATGTTTTTCTGTCGTAGTAACGTAAATTGTATCGCTTCATACTCCTTTCAAAGTCACCAATTCTTAGAGGCTACTTTTTGTTTTAGAAACATATTCACATATATTCCTCCAATACAGAGGTAGACGATTAAATCCTTCCGATCCGCCTTTCACCGAAGATTTTGGGACAACGTGACAGGTAGCGGCGAGCTTATCGTCGTTTTGCGTAGATTGTTAAAGAAATAAAACAGTTAAAACATGTCAGTTTCCATTTATTATAAAAATATAACATAATACAACAAATTATTACTAAATTTCTTAGTTCGGATAGGACATAGTTTTAATTCGAGTTTCAGCTCAATTTCAATATCGCATCGCATCGTTCGTGACTAGATCCAGGGCTCCCAATTGGACCTGGTGACGCCGAGGACGTGGGGGTCCGTGCAGTGGCGCAGCAGCTCGGACACCTGGCGAGGAACGTGCAAATATCTTAACGTTTTAAAGTTTTTTTGATGTGAAACATCTATAGCCGCACGTAAAACCGATTTCTGGCGTGGCGACGCATGCCGCGAAACTATACAAAGGTATACTAATTTACACCCTATTACCTGAGAAGTAAGGTTTATAATTAAACACTGAAATCCCTTTTTATATTTAATTAATTATATTCATATTATTCATATTAGTGACTATGTAAATTATATTAAGATTTCATTTTACATGAAAGGTCATTTCCTTATAGTCAATAATGTTCAATAATTTTTAAACGAATAACTACCCTTAAAATTAAATTAAATTTTTTAGATTAGTGTACCATTGTTCATTGGATTAATCATATTAAGATTTAGCAATTTTGAAAAAATCTAAATACTCAGGAGCGCTCTTGTACTCTTGTTAGAATATCATAAAATATTATTAAGATTGACAGATGTTTTAAAAATGCTCCGAACTCTGAACGATTATACATAGAACAATATTATAGCAAACTTATAGAAAAGGGGTTATAAAACCATGGATTTTGAAGTTAAAAATTTAATACTTAATTGAGTCTAGTTTTACATAAAAAACAAAAGGTATATAATAAAATATCATTACGACGTAAGGTACTGTTTTCTGCAAAATAAAAAAAAACACCATAAATTAAACAGAAATCTGCGTATTGAAAAAGCAAATTGTTTATAAGCGACATCTAGAGGATTATATCAATAATAATATGTTATAACAACATTACTTTGCCATGAATTTTAAGAGTTTCAAATCGTTTCGCTAGTTTTAGATTAGTGTACCATTGTTCATTGGATTAATCATATTAAGATTTAGCAATTTTGAAAAAATCTAAAAGTATTAAATGTGTTAGAGAACAAAGTGACTTTTTAGTTCTTTCTCCATGGAGTATCGCAACGATCGCTTCTACAACGATGTCCCAGTAGTATAGGTTACTGTTTGAGCCGAAAAGATGACATTTACAGTTCTTAAATGTTTGTTCAAGGTTGACGCTAAAGCTACTGAACGGATTTTGATCCTGTTTCCGTTCTCTAATGTCTTGTTTTCAATTTAGAAACTGACGCACGAATCTCAATGATTCCTGCATCGGTTTCTAAAAATGGAAAATTATTTGTTTGTGAATTGAAATCTATAGAACGGATTTAGATGCGGTTTTCAATGCTACACGTGGCTTTCTAGACTTCTATAGTCTTATTTAAGAAAGGCAATACATTTAGTCCCCTCAAAATCTGTTTATAGATGGCCAACGAGCCGCCCCGGCATCGCGCTACATATGTTTTCTGTCGTAGTAACGTAAATTGTATCGCTTCATACTCCTTTCAAAGTCACCAATTCTTAGAAAAACATTTTGAAAATGCTGAGTTACGTGTATTTTTAACATGCACTTTTAACTTTGAAAATTACAAGCTCACATACAACTGCTCATTTCTTAGTTTCATTCTAAAAGTTTCGCCACGTTTGTACTGGCATCGGGCGTTGTTTCATCTTTGAAATGCCGTCGAGAAGCCCTCACACTAAACTAACGGCTGCAGTATCGGACGGAGAGACATAGTGTTGACGCAGACACGTTATGATGTTTACTTTTAATTAATTTTAATGTCATAACCCAAAACATATAGAGCAATATTTCTTTATTATTTTTAATTTGTACACGTCACACATTAGCGAAGCCGGTTTACAAACACAACTGCCCTCTGGTTTTCATTACGTTGTAACGATGAAATTCGTACACAAGTTTTGAAAAACTCATTGGTACTGCTACATGGGGATGGAACTCGGGTCTCTCGACTCGAAATTCCGACCACCCAACAACTCGGCTATCGTGACTTTTTAAGAACTTTTTAAGGGGAAGATAGTCGATCTATTCTGAAGTATATAGAGGTCTTAAGAATGGACTAAATAGAAAATCCTTTCAGCCCACCTTTCACCGAATAATTTTTGTAATAAAATCATACATAAGTTTTTAAAACCCATGGGCCTACCACTTGGGGATCGAAGTCAGGTCTCTTGCCTCGCACTCCGATCACACAACTACTTGGCAATCGTCACTATTAATTTAAAAGTCATAATTTAAATATCACGTACTAGCAAGAAATAATTATTTTTAAATCAGCAATAGACCATCATAACGCGCTATAAATTGAATTACATAACAATAAACTTTTGTTACACAACAATAAATAATTAACAATAAATATTAAATAAAAAATTAACAATAAATTGAATTGCAAAACAAAGTTAAAACGTTATAGCGCGTCTTCTTAATCAGTCGTATTAACTTCCTTTCACTCGTAGTCTATTTATATTTACAGACTAGCTGCCCACCGCGGCTTTGCTCGCAGTTTGACATAACGCGGAACCATAATTATATTTCTAAAACAAAAGTAGCCTATGTTACTCCTTATAACATTAGCTATCTGCCAGTGAGTCTCGTCAAAATTAATCCAGTCATTTCAGAGATTAACAGGAGTAACATTAACAGTCAGACAGGCAGACAAAACTTGTAAAATGTAATTTTGTGTATGTGCCGTATACATTAATATACATGTTGACAGTTATTTCAATATAACAAACAGACACACCAATTTTATTTATATGTATAGATTATTCATGCAGCTGCTTTTACGGCGTCATAATATCGACATTACGAGCTTTTAACTGGTTCATTGTTTTGTCGGAATTATAAAAGACGAGTCATAATTTGTTATATGACGATCTTAAAAACTGTTCGTAAAACGGATATAAAGACGGCGACAGGCTCACCACCTGTCACGTTGTCCCGAAAATATCTTCGGTGGAAGGTGGGTCGAAGAGACTTAATTGTCTAGGCGACCTATGTCTACCCCTGTATTGGGAATTGCGTGAAGATATTTTTTTATTTAAAAAAGCTGTGGAATTTTTTATAAAAAGTAATTTTGTGTAACATAGTCATGTCAGCAGTGAAGGCAGGGTACTACCAACTCTACTTTCGAAGCCAATGGTTGCGTAAATAAATAAATAGATATCTTCTCGTAAGGTCTGCTTCGGGGGCTGATGGTCACAGACATCCTGTAAACGCAGAAAATAGAAGATGCTTACACTATTGTATTATTACACACACACACACACACACACACACACACACACACACACACACACACACACACACACACACCACATATGATAATGAAATTGTTAACTTTTTTTTCTGTGTCAATTCGATTGTAACTCAATGATGGGAAGTAACTGCAACCTGTAACACAGTTTTCTATCACGGGTTGCAGCGGTTCAATGTAAATGTAATAACCATATTCTTCACTATAAATAAAACAATTTATTATTATTGTTTATATTCTTATATATCTCGGTCTATTAAAACCGGGTATTTATCTTACACAGGTAAAAGCCAAGTGTCAGACAAGGATAATCTCGTAATATTTAGGTACCGTGTGTGCATCATCATTTTCAGGCTGTAAAAATTTACGTACCATGCGGCAGGTATTTAAAATAACAGCTTTTTGTAAACTGGTAAAGGTGAATTTTGGTAGTTCTAGGCTTGATAAGGCGTTATGGAGCTGAGTGGGAATCACACCAGTCGCTGACAAAACTATTGGTATAATGTTAACCTTTTGCAGCTTCCACATGCGAGCTATTTCTACTTTCAGACCTGTGTATTTGCTTAGTTTGAGAGATATGGTGCTTTGTAGATTGTGAGTGTTTGGGACCGCTATATCAATTAAGTATGCTGTTTTGTTTAATTTATTTAAAAGAGTAATGTCAGGTCTGTTGTAGTGTACAGTCCGGTCTGTTAAAATAGCTCTGTCAAAGTATAACTTATGAGTTTTGTTTTCGAGAACGGTTTCGGGTATATATTTATAATAGGGGATAGGAGGTGAAGATGTTAAATTATGTTTGCGTGCTAACTGCTGGTGTATGATATTGGTAACTTGGTCATGTCGATGTTTATAATCAGTTTGTGCTATGTCTTACATGCTCCAGTTATATGTTGGATTGTTTCAGAAGCGCTACTGCATCGTCTGCAATGATCTGTCGTGATGTTATGGGATTTGATTATATACTTTTGGTAATTTCGAGTTTCTACTACTTCATCTTGTATTGCGAGCATGAATCCTTCTGTCTCCGGGGACAATTCGCCTCGCTTCAGCCATTCATTCGATGAAATTTTATCTACAGTGTGTTGATACAATGGATGCTGTCGGTGTCTGCCGTGTAGAGCTTTATGGGTCCATTCATATTATTAATATTATTATTATTATTGTTGTCTTATTGGCATAAACAAGGCAAAATTACTAAAAGAGAATACAGATTTAAAATTTCAACTGATGCGTGTAAAACACGGTGGCTCGGAGGTAAGAGCGTCGCCACGGATCGGCGAAGGTCGCAGGTTAAAATCACGCCCGTGTCAGATTAAAACTAATGGGAAGGCACGATGGTTTTAATCGTACAATTCAGGTCTGCTAATCAAGGATAAATAGTTTGCCAACAAGTTGCCTCTGCGTTATGTCAATAGTGACACACACATAACGGCATAGTAATGTCCACTGCAGGACATAGGCCTCTCCCATAGAGAGGACTTGCCAGAATCGCCACGCTTGACAAGCGGATTGGCGATCGCTGTGCCAGACCACTCGCACCTCAGCCGATTATTATTGTCTGAGGTGGGAGACGGTACGGTGAGGTCTGATTATTATAATCTGATATTTTTAGAGATGGTTATCCTGCCATCTATCAATTGCCATAACACTATTCAGGCCAGTTTTCCTCAGTCGCCTCATATGACACCCACGAGAAGAAAGGGAGTAGCAATATTCGTACACCGTTACTACACGGTCAAAATTATTATTCCATTTATTTATTTAAAAAAAATATTTATTAAATTATTGTTCCATTTCTTTATTTTATTGCAACAATAAAACGCTTACAAAATTTAAACTTGAATGGTTCATATTCATTTAAACGTTTGCTCGTATACATTTTAAAATGTATACATTGACGAGCTCGGTGGACGAGTGGCGTACACACCGGTTTATCTGGAGTTGTTAACTGTGGGCGCGGCTTCGATTCCCCGGACGGGTCAAATTAGTAAATACGTTACAATACGGTACGGGACAATGTAGCAACGGCTATACATTGTATCGGTTCTGGGTGTATGTGGTTTGACCTCTTTTGACAAGTAGCGACAGATTCAAACTTTGTGATTCCGGATTCGATTCCCGATTGGTCCATGTAGAAAACACTTTTACTACGTTTTCTCGGGTCCGCATGTTTGTGGTATGTTAGTTGTTTCTGAATCCATAACACGCGTGCTTTAGCTACTTACTTTGGGATCAGAGTAATGTGTGTATCTGATGTGATCCACATGTATTTATTTCTTGGTATCATAGAAATTAATTAATTTGACATTATTCTATATTAGACAGACTTCAAAAAAATCTGTAATTATTTTTCATCACCCATAGTAGCTATTCGTGAATATCTTGTGTGATAATTGCATTAAATTACGCACGGACGGGATACAAACCCGTGACCTCTGCCGTATCGTACACTAAATGTGAAACAAACCGGCGGCCCACGGACTTCTCGGAGCGAAGAGAACGTGCAGCAAGTTTCCACTTCTGTTCGACGTGATTCAGATTTATAGACACGCAAACGTTCGGCTGAATTAGGATTATCCCGCACATCATTACGCCGTATTTTGAAATTAAATCCATATAAGATCCAGCTAGTGCAAGAACTAAACCCTAATGATTTAAATTTGCGTAAGTCATATGCCGAAACAATGTTTCAGTAATTTTCACAACATCTTATTTTCTGACGAAGCCCATTTCCACCTAAATGGACATGTAATCAAACAGAATTGCAGGTATTGGAGCAGCGAAAATCCTAAAGCTTCACTCTCCTAAGGTATCTGTATGGGCTGCAATTTCAGCAAAAGGAATCATCGGACCTTACTTTTTTGAAGATTCTCGAGGCCGTTCAGTTACTGTTAATTCTGTCGAGTATGTGAAAATGTTACGGGATGTCTTAGCACCGATGCTACTGGAATTTGCTGGCTATAATCGTAACACATGGTTTCAACAAGATGGAGCCACGTGTCACACATCGAACGAGTCCTTGCCGGTGGTCAAAGACATGTTTCCGGAAAGGTGATATCCAGACGGGGTGAGATCCCATGGCCACCCAGAAGTCCAGATCTATCCCCAGCAGACTTCTTTTTATGGGGTTATTTAAAGAGTTGTGTCTACATTGATAAACCGAATACACTGCGTCAACTTAAAGAAAAAGCATCGAAGAGATGTCGGCGATCTCGCGGTCTCTTTGCAGAAGAGTATTCGAAAACTTCAGGACTCGCTTAGATGAGTGCAAAAACCGAAACGGTGGTCATTTAGACGAAATAATTTTTAAAAAATAAATTACAACTAATTAGCTTTCTCGTAAAGAAACGATTTCTAAAATATGTTAAATGTTTTATTTATATGATTTTTTTCAAATGTTAACTAATTCATGGCCACCCAGTATAATAGCACATAAGCATTATCTTATAAATCAATTTTTTAACTTTACATAATTACTTTTCATTTGATAAAATTTTTGGTGTAAAGTGCATATTACACCATACATACGAAAAATATGATGTTCTTCCGAAGTCCGTACAATTATGAACGTTTTGTTTACTTTTAATTAAGGATACATTTACCTAAAATATTTAATACTTAAGTTTTGTGTTTATTGCTTCGATGTAATCCTTGGTGGTGAACCTAAATAATTAAATAAATATGAATGTATATCATAACATTCTGCAAAGCTAAAGTTAGGTTAAAAGGCTATAAATGAATATTTAATTTTTTCATCTGAATGCGTTATTTACGCGTTATTTATTAACTAAGAATTATTTAAGTTTTATCGAATCGTTTATTTCATCATTAATCATGTTAAAGTTTGTTGTTAAAGCTCCAAGAAAATAATTAAAACTACGATAAACATCATTAATAGTTTTGTAGCTCAATTAATAACGTCTTTATTTACAAAGAATGTCAACCTTGTTTGACTCGATCGCGTTCACTTCATATCGGAGACTTCATTTGTTTTCTGAGACTCTTACTTTCTCAATTTCTCTTTACCATTCCGGTTTTACTTCTTTCTTTGGACATATTTCCACTCCTCATGGCTAAAAGACAGAAATTGGTGTAATGATAATGTCCGCTTTTTATTCTTATATATCTTAAAAGGTATAATAAAGTTAAATAAATACAATAAACAAATACTTACATGAATTCAGAAAACAATCGGCAGAGGTGAAATAATACCAACGCGCAATATACCTTTCTTCGCTTTGCAAGTCTCCACCTTTTTACCTTTACGTGATAAAATGTATTTGTAAATATTCACACATAATAAATTTAAATGGCCACATAATTGACCATACAGTAAATGTTTTTTAGGATCTGTCTGTAGATAATCTAAAAAAAGTATAACTAGTACTAGTAATAGCTGAATTAATCAGTTACCTTGATCAGCTATCTTGAACACTGAATTCACCTTCATATAAAAGAAAAGAATAAAATATAAAAGTTTGCAGATACTAAAATAGAGTGGTCCCAAATGAGAAATTTGACCTAAGATTTTTATTCTTAACAACTAGGAAGTTTCCATAAAAATAATTAATAATTTTACACATTCTTTTCCTTAACAAAACAAATTCATAATGTTTAATGTTTTCTTATAGGTTGTAAATTGAATTTTCTCTACAGTCAAATAACTGCTTCTTGTATGTTTTCATACTCATAGGAAATCAGGCGTCGAGTAATGATTAGATCTCAATTGGATTTATTATATCTTTGTGTACACGCTCTCCGGTGAATTATGACATTTAGATATGAAATTTCAGATAAAAGTAATTCGTAAATTCAATTGGAGCGGTGACTAAACAGACGCGATGTAAGTAAATAATGTCGTTTTCTTTGCATATCGCGCAGTTTTTCATTTTAGCAATTATTCGTCCCTACGTCTTTATAATGTAATATTTTATTCGTACTGTCTAAGGAAAAATATAGTTATTGCAGACATGCACATTATTGTGAAAGCACTACTCATAGTATTTCAAAGCTGTGGACCGACACGCTCAGTTAATTCATTACGAATGAGTTTTCATAAACTTATGTACAAATTTCATCGTTGGCTTGGACATAAAGACGGCGACGGGCTAACCACCTGTCACGTTGTCCCGAAAATATCTTCGGGGAAGGTGGGTCCAAGGGACTTAATTTTCTATACTAGACCTCTGTCTACCCCTGTATAGAGAATTGCGTGAAGATACTTTTATGTATTTTATAAAGTTTGTTGTTAAAGCTCCAAGAAAATAATTAAAACTACGATAAACATCATTAATAGTTTTGTAGCTCAATTAATAACGTCTTTATTTACAAAGAATGTCAACCTTGTTTGACTCGATCGCGTTCACTTCATATCGGAACTTCATTTGTTTTCTGAGACTCTTACTTTCTCAATTTCTCTTTACCATTCCGGTTTTACTTCTTTCTTTGGACATATTTCCACTCCTCATGGCTAAAAGACAGAAATTGGTGTAATGATAATGTCCGCTTTTTATTCTTATATATCTTAAAAGGTATAATAAAGTTAAATAAATACAATAAACAAATACTTACATGAATTCAGAAAACAATCGGCAGAGGTGAAATAATACCAACGCGCAATATACCTTTCTTCGCTTTGCAAGTCTCCACCTTTTTACCTTTACGTGATAAAATGTATTTGTAAATATTCACACATAATAAATTTAAATGGCCACATAATTGACCATACAGTAAATGTTTTTTAGGATCTGTCTGTAGATAATCTAAAAAAAGTATAACTAGTACTAGTAATAGCTGAATTAATCAGTTACCTTGATCAGCTATCTTGAACACTGAATTCACCTTCATATAAAAGAAAAGAATAAAATATAAAAGTTTGCAGATACTAAAATAGAGTGGTCCCAAATGAGAAATTTGACCTAAGATTTTTATTCTTAACAACTAGGAAGTTTCCATAAAAATAATTAATAATTTTACACATTCTTTTCCTTAACAAAACAAATTCATAATGTTTAATGTTTTCTTATAGGTTGTAAATTGAATTTTCTCTACAGTCAAATAACTGCTTCTTGTATGTTTTCATACTCATAGGAAATCAGGCGTCGAGTAATGATTAGATCTCAATTGGATTTATTATATCTTTGTGTACACGCTCTCCGGTGAATTATGACATTTAGATATGAAATTTCAGATAAAAGTAATTCGTAAATTCAATTGGAGCGGTGACTAAACAGACGCGATGTAAGTAAATAATGTCGTTTTCTTTGCATATCGCGCAGTTTTTCATTTTAGCAATTATTCGTCCCTACGTCTTTATAATGTAATATTTTATTCGTACTGTCTAAGGAAAAATATAGTTATTGCAGACATGCACATTATTGTGAAAGCACTACTCATAGTATTTCAAAGCTGTGGACCGACACGCTCAGTTAATTCATTACGAATAGTTCATTTAAAATAGATCTCTTAGTGGTAGAGTGTTAGATCTTACAGTGGTACAGCCATGCATCAGCTTTTGTTGTTGCATGAATGGGCCGGCTCGACCGGGGAAGTACCAGGACCTCACAGAATACCGGCGTGAAGTAGAAGTCTAACAAACTTCTGCGTTTCGTCTGGTGAGTGCAGGTAACCGGTGGCCCACACACCTCCCTCCCCAATTCTGGGGAGGGGCACTCTAAGGGAGGCAACGCATCTGCTAAGCCTCTGGTATTGTGGGTGTTCATGGGCGGCGGTAATCACTTACCATCGCGTGAGCCACCTGCTCGTTTGCCTCCCTTTTCTATAAAAAAAAGATCTTTTCACCCTTACATTCGCCACCGTCGTCATCATCATAACGGCTTTTAAAAGTATAGTGCAACATGAACCTCCTCCGAAATTTAGTCTGGTATATTTCGAAATGGTTTCTCGGTGTCATATAGGACACATAGGATTAGGATTGGGTGATTGGAATATAATTCAAGAGACCCAAGTTCGGTATAGGATTGTCTAGGTAGCAGGTTCGTACCAAAGGGTTTTACAATTACTTACGTAACGTTCATATCGTTGGCTTAGACCTAAAAAGACGGCGACAGGCTCTCCACCTGTCACGTTTTCCCAAAAAATATCTTCGTTGAAAGGTGGGTCAAAATAAGTTAGTTATTGAGGCCTCTGTCTACCCCTGTATTGGAAATAGCTTAAAGATATTTTTGATTAATGCTGCCAGTGTCTGTTGGCAGCCATTGCCATTATAGGCTTTTCCTTAGCGGCATCTTACGATACCCATTTAATGTTCAATTATTTTACTAATTATTGGTAAATAATGGAAAACACGAGCTTCTATAAATGATAACAGCCCTATCTGTTACATAGTAAAGCACTTAGTGCTGCCGCAGATTGGACATAGCTTCCTCAAATCACCAGTTACAACGGTGAGGCCGTACTTAGGTGGAGAGCCCTTAATTTGTACTTATTATTTACAAAAGTATTACTAATTAATTGTACATTAAGGTATATATTTGAAAATTTGTCTAGATTACATTTTTCATAAAGCATTTTTAATTCCTTCTATCTACAGTCATTTTCTAATGCCAGGGTAGCTAGAGATGAAGATCGTAAAGGCTACATAGCCTGAAGGCTATGTAGCCTTTACGATCGTTATTTCACCGGAGCACATTTGGAACAGCTTGACAACTGATGAACCTGTCATCTCCATCTTGTAAATTAGCTAATATTACAATATTAATATTTATACAATAATACATATATAAATATTTATACAAATATATGTATTTACATGACTCCAGTACAAGCTTTCATATTCTTAACACAAATGATTGCTCTAACGATTACATTCGTACCCTGCTCTACGCTTCGAAGGCACGGTCACTACGCACTAGAATGTCGTACCGTCTCATTTTCTAAAATTTCTTTTAATAAATTGAAGTAAGCACCAATGCTTGTAACTGTTAACGGTTTACGAACGAATGTAAGGCTATGTAGTGAACAAGCGACCTATCGCAGACCCCACTATAGAATCTTTGGCTGTTGGCAGAATTTCTAAACATTTACAATAAGCTTCCTCTTCAAGAGATTAGATCTATTCGTCGAATATGCGGCGCTTCCAAGGCCGACTGAAAACGAAGCGAAGAGAATCGCAATATGTCCGGTTTGAAAGATCATCTTTTCACTGTAATGAATAAAGGCGTGCTTAAATGTTTTGGGCACATTAAGCGAATGAGTGACGACCGAATGGCGAGGAAAATATATAGCGCGAACTCTTGTCTCTAGATTCGAATTCCGATCATCGAACCACTCGGCTATCATGACATTAATATGTAACTTTATTTGAACTTGTTATAATCCTTTTTGTACCAAAGTAGAATAAATCTACAAGTTTAATGTCTTTGAAGTCAGTACAAATTTCATTATCTGTATTATTTAACTTTGATTCCATTGTAGCGTATGAAAGCCCCGAGAGTTCTTAATGTCTTATTATGTCTAGAATTTCTTTTTAAAAGAAATCTAATTAAAATATTTACTGACACCACGTGACCGCCATGATAGCCAGTGGTTGGAATTTCGAGTCAAGAGACCCGAGTTCGGTCCCCAGGTGGCAGGCTTGTACCAATGGGTTTTCAAAACCTATGTACGATTTATATCGTTGGCTTAGACATAAAGACGGCGACGGGCTCACCACCTGTCACGTTGGCCCGAAAATATCTTCGGTGGAAGGTGGGTCAAAGGGACAATTGTCTAGACTAGACCTCTGTCTACTCTCTCTCTGTATTGGGAATTGCGTGAAGATATTTATATTTATTTTATTTATTCATTATTTTCTTCATTATTCATAGCAGCAACCTGGCTTCACTTGGTACCACACCATAAAAATGTGGTTTTTCTGCCGTAGTAATAATAATAAATATCTTCACGCTATTCCCAATACAGGGGTAGACAGAGGTCTATTCTAGACAGTTTAGTCCCGTCGACCCACTTTCCACCGAAGACATTATTTGGTATAACGTAACAGGTGGTGAGCCCGCCGCCGTCTTTATGTTAAAGCCAACGATGTGAATCGTACATAGGTTTTGAAAAAACACATTGGTACGCGCCTGCCACCTGAGAAATGCCACATGAGAAAAGCCTTTATCCTGTAGTCGACATTTTCTGTTTCAATAACTCTTATACTATAACCTTGAAGTTAATTGGAATTCCCAAAATCTATATTCATTAGAAGTAAAGAAACGAAAAAAAACTTCTGCATTAAAACTATTACTTTCGAAAAATAGAATTCAGTGGGATTTATATTTAATATTATTTTAAAAAATACAAAAGATAGAATATCTATGTAGTTTCTTCCACCTGTTTCTTTTCTATTAGAGAAGCCTAATTATAAAAGTGAGATAGGTTTAGAAATCAATCGATGGATGTAATATTGGTAAATTGTATCGATGAGTAAATAATTTTTTATATGCCGTTAAGTATGTACCTTCAGTAACGACATGATATTCATAAAAGGAAAGGGACATTCATATTTAAAAAGTGGGATGAATATATTTTTATGTAAATATTTGTTTATGCATGTATACGGTAGCATGTAATAGCGTTGGCTTGGACATAAAGACGGCGACGGGCTCACCACCTGTCACGTTGGCCCGAAAATATCTTCGGTGGAAGGTGGGTCAAAGGGACAATTGTCTAGACTAGACCTCTGTCTACTCTCTCTCTGTATTGGGAATTGCGTGAAGATATTTATATTTATTTTATTTATTCATTATTTTCTTCATTATTCATAGCAGCAACCTGGCTTCACTTGGTACCACACCATAAAAATGTGGTTTTTCTGCCGTAGTAATAATAATAAATATCTTCACGCAATTCCCAATACAGGGGTAGACAGAGGTCTATTCTAGACAGTTTAGTCCCGTCGACCCACTTTCCACCGAAGACATTATTTGGTATAACGTAACAGGTGGTGAGCCCGCCGCCGTCTTTATGTCAAAGCCAACGATGTGAATCGTACATAGGTTTTGAAAAAACACATTGGTACGCGCCTGCCACCTGAGAAATGCCACATGAGAAAAGCCTTTATCCTGTAGTCGACATTTTCTGTTTCAATAACTCTTATACTATAACCTCGAAGTTAATTGGAATTCCCGAAATCTATATTCATTAGAAGTAAAGAAACGAAAAAAAAACTTCTGCATTAAAACTATTACTTTCGAAAAATAGAATTTAGTGGGATTTATATTTAATATTATTTTACAATAATTTTCAGTTTGGAATAGAAGAAAAATTCTATGAAGCATTTATAATAATTCAAGGAACTGAGATTTATTATTTAGTTGGACCGCGCAACAGAAACTTATAATCGTGCGCAGGTCTTTGTGCAACACAGCGGCATTATGGTTGAAGTCAGAAAAGGTATTCAAGACGTACGACGAGCTCAAGATGGCTATACAAAGGTTTCCCGATGTAATCAACAGTAAAGAAATGCATGAGCTGATGGCAAACAGAATGAAGCGTAAGGACGAAAGCTACTATCAGTATATGCTTGCGATGAGAGAATTGGGGAAAAAGCGAGATTTCCCGGTTATGTTGCTATCCAGTACATAGTGGATGTAATCGACGGCGCTCAGGCGAAATTATTTTATATGGCGTAACGACGTACACTATGCTCAAAGAGAAATTAGTAATTTAGAATTCAAGATGGTAAACGATGCGAAGAAAGAAGCGGGAACCGAACCAGCTGTAAGAAAGAAAACAGAAAAATCCATTCGACGTTGTTACAACTGCGGCGAAAACAGTCATATCTCGACACATTGTCCGAACGGTCTCAAGTGTTTTCGCTGTAATCAGTACGGCCATATTGGATCACGATGCACTTGGGCTGCGGCCGGCGGCGACGCGAGCACGGAACGCAGCGCTGGCGCTCCTCACAAGTCGGTAAAACAGTCCGCGCCGAACGCAGCGCAAGATCGTGCGGTTGGCAGTAGTGGATCTCAGTCGGCAAAACTGCGCTCAGCTAACTTCAGGGTGGGTGCGACAAGTGACAGCAGTTGTGACAGCCAGACGTCAAAAGGTGGAAACGAGGCTATGCAGGTGGAAAATAACGTAAACAAAACAAGAAATCTCTCAACGAAGCCGATGATTAGTGTCAAGATTAAGGAATTAACAGTGAACGCTTTAATTGAATCCGGCAGCGACTTCAATTTAATGACGGACGAGCGTTTCATTACCGTTGGAACAGAAAAATACGAAGATAACTTATGTTTGACGGGACTCGGACGTACGATGGTGAATTCATTAGGAAAGATGTTCTTGGACATTACAATCGACGGGAAAAACTATCAAAACGTGTTATTTCATATAGTGAACAAAGATGTTATGTCTTTTGATATAATTTTAGGCCTAGAATTACTACGAAAAATAACCATGATAATGAATGGGTACAAAGTGAAGTTTTTGTCTGACAGTGATGAATGGATGCCTAAGTTGTGTTTTTTTCAGATCCCACTTTGGAAGTTGAGCATATTTCTGATTATTTCATAAGGGAAAAAGTTTTGCAGTGTATTGAAGGTTATAATCCAATCCAATTGAAAGATGCACCTTTTGAGCTGAAGATTGTTCTTAAAAATGACGTGCCTGTCGCCCAGAGACCACGATGTTTGTCCTTGGCAGGGCAGAGAATAGTTGAAGAGCAGGTAAAGGAATGGATGGATGATGGTGTAGTACAAGTAAGTTTTCAGAATATTCAAGTCCTTTGGTATTAGTGAGAAAAAAGATGGTTCAGTTAGGGTTTGTGTGGATTATAGACTGCTAAACAAAAAATTCTTAAAGATGACGTGCCTGTCGCCCAGAGACCACGACGTTTGTCCTTGGCAGAGCAGAGAATAGTTGAAGAGCAGGTAAAGGAATGGATGGATGATGGTGTAGTACAAGTAAGTTTTCAGAATATTCAAGTCCTTTGGTATTAGTGAGAAAAAAGATGGTTCAGTTAGGGTTTGTGTGGATTATAGACTGCTAAACAAAAAATTCTTAAAGATGACGTGCCTGTCGCCCAGAGACCACGACGTTTGTCCTTGGCAGAGCAGAGAATAGTTGAAGAGCAGGTAAAGGAATGGATGGATGATGGTGTAGTACAAGTAAGTTTTCAGAATATTCAAGTCCTTTGGTATTAGTGAGAAAAAAGATGGTTCAGTTAGGGTTTGTGTGGATTATAGACTGCTAAACAAAAAATTCTTAAAGATGACGTGCCTGTCGCCCAGAGACCACGACGTTTGTCCTTGGCAGAGCAGAGAATAGTTGAAGAGCAGGTAAAGGAATGGATGGATGATGGTGTAGTACAAGTAAGTTTTCAGAATATTCAAGTCCTTTGGTATTAGTGAGAAAAAAGATGGTTCAGTTAGGGTTTGTGTGGATTATAGACTGCTAAACAAAAAATTCTTAAAGATGACGTGCCTGTCGCCCAGAGACCACGACGTTTGTCCTTGGCAGAGCAGAGAATAGTTGAAGAGCAGGTAAAGGAATGGATGGATGATGGTGTAGTACAAGTAAGTTTTCACAGATTTATTGAGAAAGGAAAAAGAATTTATTTTGAAGATGAACAAAGACAAGCATTTAATATTTTAAAAGAGATTAGCATCCAGTCCTGTGTTAAAGATTTTTAATCCCAAGTTGAAGACGGAGTTGCACACAGACACTTCTAGTGTGGCATATTCGGCCATACTCATGCAGTACCATCCAGATACAGGTCTCCACCGGTTCATTACATGACCCGAAAGACAAATGATGCTCAGTTAAGGTATTCAAGCTATGAACTGGAGGCAACCAATATTATTGAAGGTATAAAGAAGTTCAGGCAGTATTTGTATGGAATACATTTTTAAATTGTCACGGATTGTAAGGCATTTGAACTGCCGTTGAAAAGAAGGATATTTCTGCTAAGATAGCCCACTGGGTATTATTCCTCAATGAATATGACCTCGAAATAGAGCATTGTTCTGGAACAAAAATGAGGCATGTTGATACTTAGAGCCGTTATCCCTTTGTGGCAGTTACTACACTACATGATCAAGTAAAGCAAGCGCAAGATCAGGACGAGGGGCTCTCAGCTATAAAAGAAGTTTTGAAGGAAAAGACATACTAAGATTACTGGGATGAAAATGGTATATTGTACAAAGGAGATAAGAAGTTACTGGTTATACCTAAGACTATGGAGAAAGAAGTATTGAAGAAGGTGCAAGCAATGGACATTTTCTAAGAAGAAGATGAAAGAAGCTATTGAAAGAGATTATTACATAACAGGATTAGATAAGAAAATTTAAGATTTTATAGTGACAAGCATTCCATGCCTGTTAGCTACGAAGAAAGAAGGGAAGCAAGAAGGATTTCTGCATCCAATTGAGAAGAACAGTATTCCCTTGGATGCCATTCATTTGGATCATGTTGGACCTTTGACGCAAACTAGTAAACAGTATAACCATATACTGAAAGTGGTGGACACTTTCACTAAATTTGTTTGGCTGTTTCCAACAAGAAGCACATCAAGCCGAGAGAAATTGCAGATCCATCAGCAAACCTTCGGAAACCCTCGACGAATAATCACTGACAAAGGCACTGCATTCACTAGTCATGAGTTTCAAGATTACTGTAAGGAGGAGAACATTCATCATGTGACTATTACGACGGGTGTTCCACAAGGCAATGGACAAGTCGAGAGAATACACAGAATATTAATTCCATTACTTACGAAGTCGTTTATAGAGAACTCTGGCCTTTGGTACAAACACATTAGTCGAGTGCAAACAGCCATTAATAGTACCTTTCAAAGAAGCATCAACTGTACACCTTGTGAACTACTTGTAGGTGCAAAAATACAAGTAAAGAAGACAAGAAGATACAAGAGTTACTACAGGAAGAGTACATACAAGTATTCAATGAAAATATAGAGGATCTCAGAAAACAGGCCTAAGAACAGATTCTCAGAGTTCTACAAGAGAATGCAAAAAGCTATAATAGAAAAAGAAAAGGACATTCACAATACAAAGTTGGAGAAATTGTGACTATAAACATACACAATTTGGTTCAGGACTTAAACTGAAACCTAAATATCACACCTTACAAGGTGATAAAGGTTAGAAGGAATGATTGCTATGATCTACAAAAAAATGATAGTGCTACTGAGGGGCCTATAAGAACATCTAGCTCAGCAGATTGTATGAAGCGTTGGCCAACAGAAGGTGAAGAGAGTTCTTAATGCAAGAAACTTGGTAAGTATAATTTGGTGAAGAATGATAGATGATGAATGCATTGTTTCATTTAAATTTTTATTATTTTTTTTCTATGCTATATGTTTATCTTGTATGTTACTTTGTTATCATGGTTTTAACTGGAGTAATGTATTTAAAATGTAAAAATAAAAGGCATAACTAAATACTGAGTATAGAAATTTGTAACTAACTTCGAAAGATGTTTTGTTTTTTTAAGATGTTTTCTTTTTGTTTTTAAGATGTTTTCTTTTTGTTTTTAAGATGTTTTCTTTTTGTTTTTAAGATGTTTTCTTTTTGTTTTTAAGATGTTTTCTTTTTGTTTTTAAGATGTTTTCTTTTTGTTTTTAAGATGTTTTCTTTTTGTTTTTAAGATGTTTTCTTTTTGTTTTTAAGATGTTTTCTTTTTGTTTTTAAGATGTTTTCTTTTTGTTTTTAAGATGTTTTCTTTTTGTTTTTAAGATGTTTTCTTTTTGTTTTTAAGATGTTTTCTTTTTGTTTTTAAGATGTTTTCTTTTTGTTTTTAAGATGTTTTCTTTTTGTTTTTAAGATGTTTTCTTTTTGTTTTTAAGATGTTTTCTTTTTGTTTTTAAGATGTTTTCTTTTTGTTTTTAAGATGTTTTCTTTTTGTTTTTAAGATGTTTTCTTTTTGTTTTTAAGATGTTTTCTTTTTGTTTTTAAGATGTTTTCTTTTTGTTTTTAAGATGTTTTCTTTTTGTTTTTAAGATGTTTTCTTTTTGTTTTTAAGATGTTTTCTTTTTGTTTTTAAGATGTTTTCTTTTTGTTTTTAAGATGTTTTCTTTTTGTTTTTAAGATGTTTTCTTTTTGTTTTTAAGATGTTTTCTTTTTGTTTTTAAGATGTTTTCTTTTTGTTTTTAAGATGTTTTCTTTTTGTTTTTAAGATGTTTTCTTTTTGTTTTTAAGATGTTTTCTTTTTGTTTTTAAGATGTTTTCTTTTTGTTTTTAAGATGTTTTCTTTTTGTTTTTAAGATGTTTCGGCCATACTCATGCAGTACCATCCAGATACAGGTCTCCACCCGGTTCATTACATGACCCGAAAGACAAATGATGCTCAGTTAAGGTATTCAAGCTATGAACTGGAGGCAACCAATATTATTTATTGAAGGTATAAAGAAGTTCAGGCAGTATTTGTATGGAATACATTTTTAAATTGTCACGGATTGTAAGGCATTTGAACTGCCGTTGAAAAAGAAGGATATTTCTGCTAAGATAGCCCACTGGGTATTATTCCTCAATGAATATGACCTCGAAATAGAGCATTGTTCTGGAACAAAAATGAGGCATGTTGATACTTAGAGCCGTTATCCCTTTGAAGAAGATGAAAGAAGCTATTGAAAGAGATTATTACATAACAGGATTAGATAAGAAAATTTAAGATTTTATAGTGACAAGCATTCCATGCCTGTTAGCTACGAAGAAAGAAGGGAAGCAAGAAGGATTTCTGCATCCAATTGAGAAGAACAGTATTCCCTTGGATGCCATTCATTTGGATCATGTTGGACCTTTGACGCAAACTAGTAAACAGTATAACCATATACTGAAAGTGGTGGACACTTTCACTAAATTTGTTTGGCTGTTTCCAACAAGAAGCACATCAAGCCGAGAGAAATTGCAGATCCATCAGCAAACCTTCGGAAACCCTCGACGAATAATCACTGACAAAGGCACTGCATTCACTAGTCATGAGTTTCAAGATTACTGTAAGGAGGAGAACATTCATCATGTGACTATTACGACGGGTGTTCCACAAGGCAATGGACAAGTCGAGAGAATACACAGAATATTAATTCCATTACTTACGAAGTCGTTTATAGAGAACTCTGGCCTTTGGTACAAACACATTAGTCGAGTGCAAACAGCCATTAATAGTACCTTTCAAAGAAGCATCAACTGTACACCTTGTGAACTACTTGTAGGTGCAAAAATACAAGTAAAGAAGACAAGAAGATACAAGAGTTACTACAGGAAGAGTACATACAAGTATTCAATGAAAATATAGAGGATCTCAGAAAACAGGCCTAAGAACAGATTCTCAGAGTTCTAGTAGAGAATGCAAAAAGCTATAATAGAAAAAGAAAAGGACATTCACAATACAAAGTTGGAGAAATTGTGACTATAAACATACACAATTTGGTTCAGGACTTAAACTGAAACCTAAATATCACACCTTACAAGGTGATAAAGGTTAGAAGGAATGATTGCTATGATCTACAAAAAAATGATAGTGCTACTGAGGGGCCTATAAGAACATCTAGCTCAGCAGATTGTATGAAGCGTTGGCCAACAGAAGGTGAAGAGAGTTCTTAATGCAAGAAACTTGGTAAGTATAATTTGGTGAAGAATGATAGATGATGAATGCATTGTTTCATTTAAATTTTTATTATTTTTTTTTTCTATGCTATATGTTTATCTTGTATGTTACTTTGTTATCATGGTTTTAACTGGAGTAATGTATTTAAAATGTAAAAATAAAAGGCATAACTAAATACTGAGTATAGAAATTTGTAACTAACTTCGAAAGATGTTTTGTTTTTTTAAGATGTTTTCTTTTGTTTTTAAGATTGTTTTTCTTTTGTTTTTAAGATGTTTTCTTTTGTTTTTAAGATGTTTTCTTTTGTTTTTAAGATGTTTTCTTTTGTTTTTAAGATGTTTTCTTTTGTTTTTAAGATGTTTTCTTTTGTTTTTAAGATGTTTTCTTTTGTTTTTAAGATGTTTTCTTTTGTTTTTAAGATGTTTTCTTTTGTTTTTAAGATGTTTTCTTTTGTTTTTAAGATGTTTTCTTTTGTTTTTAAGATGTTTTCTTTTGTTTTTAAGATGTTTTCTTTTGTTTTTAAGATGTTTTCTTTTGTTTTTAAGATGTTTTCTTTTGTTTTTAAGATGTTTTCTTTTGTTTTTAAGATGTTTTCTTTTGTTTTTAAGATGTTTTCTTTTGTTTTTAAGATGTTTTCTTTTGTTTTTAAGATGTTTTCTTTTGTTTTTAAGATGTTTTCTTTTGTTTTTAAGATGTTTTCTTTTGTTTTTAAGATGTTTTCTTTTGTTTTTAAGATGTTTTCTTTTGTTTTTAAGATGTTTTCTTTTGTTTTTAAGATGTTTTCTTTTGTTTTTAAGATGTTTTCTTTTGTTTTTAAGATGTTTTCTTTTGTTTTTAAGATGTTTTCTTTTGTTTTTAAGATGTTTTCTTTTGTTTTTAAGATGTTTTCTTTTGTTTTTAAGATGTTTTCTTTTGTTTTTAAGATGTTTTCTTTTGTTTTTAAGATGTTTTCTTTTGTTTTTAAGATGTTTTCTTTTGTTTTTAAGATGTTTTCTTTTGTTTTTAAGATGTTTTCTTTTGTTTTTAAGATGTTTTCTTTTGTTTTTAAGATGTTTTCTTTTGTTTTTAAGATGTTTTCTTTTGTTTTTAAGATGTTTTCTTTTGTTTTTAAGATGTTTTCTTTTGTTTTTAAGATGTTTTCTTTTGTTTTTAAGATGTTTTCTTTTGTTTTTAAGATGTTTTCTTTTGTTTTTAAGATGTTTTCTTTTGTTTTTAAGATGTTTTCTTTTGTTTTTAAGATGTTTTCTTTTGTTTTTAAGATGTTTTCTTTTGTTTTTAAGATGTTTTCTTTTGTTTTTAAGATGTTTTCTTTTGTTTTTAAGATGTTTTCTTTTGTTTTTAAGATGTTTTCTTTTGTTTTTAAGATGTTTTCTTTTGTTTTTAAGATGTTTTCTTTTGTTTTTAAGATGTTTTCTTTTGTTTTTAAGATGTTTTCTTTTGTTTTTAAGATGTTTTCTTTTGTTTTTAAGATGTTTTCTTTTGTTTTTAAGATGTTTTCTTTTGTTTTTAAGATGTTTTCTTTTGTTTTTAAGATGTTTTCTTTTGTTTTTAAGATGTTTTCTTTTGTTTTTAAGATGTTTTCTTTTTGTTTTTAAGATTGGACGGCCGAATGTGGGAAACGGAATGTAAGTTGGGACCGGAACGGAACGCAGGGATGAGTGAGAGTGATGAAAGGGAAGGAATGACAGGGAGTGATGGTAAGTGATTACCGCTGCCCTTGAACACCCGCAATACCAGAGGCTTAGCAGATGTGTCGCCTTCCTTAGAGTGACCCCCCCCCCAGAATTAGGGAGGGGTGTGTCAAACCACCAGTTACCTGCACTCACCAGACGAAACGCAGAAGTTTTTAGACTTCTACTTCATGCCGGTATTCTGTGTGGTCGTGGTACTTCCCAGTCAAGCTGGCCCATTCATGCAACAAAAGCTGATGCGTGGCTCTATCACTGTTAAAAGTGTGGATCGAAATAATTAAATTTTCTAGATCTCAGACTATTTCCTTGAAGGAAAATGTGTGTAGTTATAAAAAAACTTTTATCAAGTTAGATTAGAATGTATAGAATTTTAATCACCGTTCATTGTTATCTAGAGAGCTTCGCTAATATTCTATCTCGTTCCAAGATTAATCTGGGTTCTTTCAGTTTAAGTTAATTCACATCAATGACAATGTTACAGTTTTAATCAGCCATTAATTAGAAATGGAGTATTAATTTCCTATATTAGATTTGACAATATTTTTTTTTAATTATCTTGCAATTTACCATACTGGGGTAGACAGAGGTCTAGACAGTTAGGTCCTTTTGTCCCGCCTTTCACCTAATACAATTTGGTACAGTGCGTCAGGTGGAGAACCTGTCGCCGTCTTAATTTCCAAGCCAACGATGTTAATCCTACATAAGTTTTGAAAAAAGTAATTGGTACGAGCCTACCACCTGGTGATCGAACTCTTGACTCGAATTCAGACATTATCACACCTCCGCTGTTAGGACTTTTTTAACTGTTTAACATATTTTAATTTTTTAAATTTTAATCAACAGTCTTGTATTGCATTGTAAAGGGAAAAAGCCTTAAAATGCAATTGGCTGCCGGCAGATTATAGGTTAATCATCTTGAAAAGTACCAGATCAAATTCAGCAGACCGGCGACGGATAGTAGTCATGTCTCAGGGCAGGTTATATTGTTAATTTATTTAAAACTAGCTTCGCCCTGAAGCTTAAAAATAGCTTTATCATAATAAAGCTATTTTTAAGCATCAGGGCGTAACAAAGTTAAAACTTTAACTTTTTTAACTATGCCAATAAACAAGGCATAAGTAATATAAGAGAATACAGAGTTTACATTTCAACTGATGCGTGTAAGACACGGTGGCACTATGGTAAGAGCGTCGCCACGAAATGGCGAAGATCGCGGGTTCGAATTCCGCCCGTGTCAGATGAAATTTTAACTTTTTTCTCTTTAATTTAATAACAATGATGAAGAACAGGAAAAGTTCTGGTGAAAATGGTGGCAATCTTTTGGGGAGGCCTATATTTAGCAAAATAATAGTCACTATAGCTGAGAGGTTGCGTGATCGATTTTCGAGTCAAGAGACCCGAGTCGATCTCCAGTTCATACTGATCATGGTCATGGTACTCATCAAAATGTATGTACGATTTTATCGTTTACATAAAGATGGCGACAGGCTCAGCATTGGTCACGTTGTCCCAAAAATGTCTTCGGTGGAAGGTGGGACGAAAGGACTTAATTGTCTGGACGTCTATCTGCCCCAATATTGAAAATAGCGTGTAGATATTTTTTTGTTATTGTACATTATCCAAGTAATATTGTAAAAGCCGAAGTTTGTATTAAGGCGTTGTTATGAAATTCCGCCCAGATGGCTACAGTCTCACTACCTGTATTGGTGTTCCTAAGTTCCGGTGACATTACAAAAATTAAAAAAAAAGGATTGGATTCGCAGGAGGTAGGTCACCAATGATATTTTTTTTTAATTTTACAAAGAATTTGTTTTACTAGATTAAATTCCATATAAAGATATCAGAAAGTATTATTATTCAATAACTTTGCCTCTGTTCGAACTGAACTTTGATGTCTACAAATGGGAATACGTAGCGGCAATAAAACATCACGTCCGGCTGCGTGTCCGACAAACAACAAAACATTACAGCTATTGTTTCCTTTCCCGGAAGACACAGATCCTTTAAAGGATAACAAGAATACTTACACTTTATAGACTTAGTTAGAAACATGAACAATAACTTTTATTTTATTTACTCTGGCTACCCTGTCAGCTATGGGATGAGGGAAGGGCGCATGAATATATTTATTCATTTATTATTATTTACTAACTTCACTGTTTACTTGAGTTTTTTTTTACTGATACGCAATTTTCATTGATTTTAAAGCATGTGATTTATACCGCAGTGGTCGCGGGTTCGAATCCCGCTCGTGTCAGTTGAAATTTTAAAATCATTTTTCTCTTTAATTTAATAACATAAAGTTAAGCAGAAATTATATGCTCTAAAATTGCTGTGTAATAATGTGTAACAACCATATGGATGTGAAACAAACATATGGAGGGAAATTAACTGCAATTTTGAGTGACGAGTTACGAGCTTTCGATTTTGACGTTTTATTTTATTTAACTGACACTTATTATAAGACATTAATCACATTTTTTAAAATAAATAAATAAATATGGATAACATCACTGGTACAACATACATTGCACTGATCCCGAGGTAAGTACCTTAAGCATTTGTGTTATGAAATCGGAAACAACGAAGGTACGACAAACACTAAGACCCGTGAAAATGTAGAAAAAGATTTTTCTACATTGAGCCGACCGAGAATCGAACCCGGATGCTTACGCATAATCACGCATTTCTCAAAACAAGGGAAGCCAATGCGACAACTTAGTCCTTTACACAAATACTTCAGCTTACTTTCAAGTCGGATATGATTTTTGTTTAAAGGTGACTGGCGATGAGCCTGTAGTACTAAAGTTTTTGGAAAAACTGCGAGACTTCTTACTGGGGATCGAACTAGTTTTTGACTAGGATTTCGAATTATTTTAATTTACATTTTTTTTTAATTTTACAAAGAATTTGTTTTACTAGATTAAATTCCATATAAAGATATCAGAAAGTATTATTATTTAAAAACTTTGCCTCTGTTCGAACTGAACTTTGATGTCTACAAATGGGAATACGTAGCGGCAATAAAACATCACGTCCGGCTGCGTGTCCGACAAACAACAAAACATTACAGCTATTGTTTCCTTTCCCGGAAGACACAGATCCTTTAAAGGATAACAAGAATACTTACACTTTATAGACTTAGTTAGAAACATGAACAATAACTTTTATTTTATTATTTATCTTCACGCATGACATATCTTGTCGTGAGGCGCGACTATGTACCACCACCTTTTCTTCTCGTGGGTGTCGTAAGAGGCGACTAAGGGAAAAGCTTCAAAATGTCATCCTTCTTCTTCTTTACAGCCTATAAAGAGTTGCTGCTGAATATAGCCTTCTGTCAAAGATTACTTCAAAATCACATTTTCAATCGATAAATGGCGGGACGAACGTCTCGAAATATACCAGGCTAAAACACTATACAGCATAACGGCCATCAGTGACCAAGCCAACGATATCTGAGTTCGATCCTCCGGCCGGCACTATAAACATTTTAAGTCTATTGTAATTATTATTTTTGTCAAATCCCATTTAAATCCGTTGTTTTAAGAAATATATATCCATTCCGAAAAAAAATTGTATGGACGTAGCGTGAACCCGGAAGAAAGCGGAAGTCTTTCAACCTGCGAAAACTGCTAACTGCTTGAGTTATAATTAAAAAAATGGTTTAAACTCTAGTACAATTATTTTAATTCTTTCGTATTGCATTGTCAAAAATATTGTAAAACTAAAACAAAAAAAAATAACTTCACGCCATTCCCAATACTGGGGTACACAGAAATCTGCACAATTAAATCCTTTAGACCCTCCTTCCACCAAAAACAAACATATGAAAAAATTATACAAAATATTACGCAAAAAAGTAATATGAAACCAAGATAACATAACACATGCGTTTATTAAATATCTATGAAAACTTACAGGATCTTTTGTAACACGATGTGACCATGAATGAGCATAATACTCACAGGTTGCGTCTGTGTCAAGTGCAACTTGACAATGTATCACAGCTTCTTGGAGGGTTGCCGGGAGTACAAGACGCCGGGGTGTCTGGCAACCTTGACACTTACACACGGCTAGCAAACGTTCTCTAGTTTTGGCAGCAAATTTAATATAAAAGTGTTATTGTTTTATAAATATATATATATATATATATATATATATATATATATATATATATATATATATATATATATATATATATATATATATATATATATATATATATATATATATATATATATATATATATATATATATATATATATATATATATATATATATATATATATATATATATATATATATATATATATATATATATATATATATATATATATATATATATATATATATATATATATATATATATATATATATATATATATATATATATATATATATATATATATATATATATATATATATATATATATATATATATATATATATATATATATATATATATATATATATATATATATATATATATATATATATATATATATATATATATATATATATATATATATATATATATATATATATATATATATATATATATATATATATATATATATATATATATATATATATATATATATATATATATATATATATATATATATATATATATATATATATATATATATATATATATATATATATATATATATATATATATATATATATATATATATATATATATATATATATATATATATATATATATATATATATATATATATATATATATATATATATATATATATATATATATATATATATATATATATATATATATATATATATATATATATATATATATATATATATATATATATATATATATATATATATATATATATATATATATATATATATATATATATATATATATATATATATATATATATATATATATATATATATATATATATATATATATATATATATATATATATATATATATATATATATATATATATATATATATATATATATATATATATATATATATATATATATATATATATATATATATATATATATATATATATATATATATATATATATATATATATATATATATATATATATATATATATATATATATATATATATATATATATATATATATATATATATATATATATATATATATATATATATATATATATATATATATATATATATATATATATATATATATATATATATATATATATATATATATATATATATATATATATATATATATATATATATATATATATATATATATATATATATATATATATATATATATATATATATATATATATATATATATATATATATATATATATATATATATATATATATATATATATATATATATATATATATATATATATATATATATATATATATATATATATATATATATATATATATATATATATATATATATATATATATATATATATATATATATATATATATATATATATATATATATATATATATATATATATATATATATATATATATATATATATATATATATATATATATATATATATATATATATATATATATATATATATATATATATATATATATATATATATATATATATATATATATATATATATATATATATATATATATATATATATATATATATATATATATATATATATATATATATATATATATATATATATATATATATATATATATATATATATATATATATATATATATATATATATATATATATATATATATATATATATATATATATATATATATATATATATATATATATATATATATATATATATATATATATATATATATATATATATATATATATATATATATATATATATATATATATATATATATATATATATATATATATATATATATATATATATATATATATATATATATATATATATATATATATATATATATATATATATATATATATATATATATATATATATATATATATATATATATATATATATATATATATATATATATATATATATATATATATATATATATATATATATATATATATATATATATATATATATATATATATATATATATATATATATATATATATATATATATATATATATATATATATATATATATATATATATATATATATATATATATATATATATATATATATATATATATATATATATATATATATATATATATATATATATATATATATATATATATATATATATATATATATATATATATATATATATATATATATATATATATATATATATATATATATATATATATATATATATATATATATATATATATATATATATATATATATATATATATATATATATATATATATATATATATATATATAAAAGGGAACATTTCAAACCCACCATATTATATTTTTAAAATCAATTTACAATACATATTAGACAATAGATGACACAACAAAATCTGTAATGAAACATAATAACATATGGCAGTAGCACTGTTTTAAACTACACTCTTTTAATAATAAAAACAATATACTGTTCTTTCTTTTTTGTCATTTAATACTTCTTTCCCCTCCTGTTCTCGCTTACCCTAAAATATTGCCACAAATAAAGATCCTACCACCGCCATTGACTGCCCGCAATACTGTGCAGGTCATCCCAAAATCATTTTACTACTATTTATAAATATTTTTTAGTCAATTGTGTTTTTGAGGAAAATAAATGCTGAAGTTTAAAAAAGATAGTTGAGAGTTATGAACATTTGCCAAAGTCATTGTCTAATGTAAAACCACGTGAGTACGTCGGAGAAGGGTTACGTCAAATAAATTAACGTTACTCCGTGCACCCAATGTCGCGGTGTAAGCGTTTTTATAGAAAAGGGAGGCAAACGAGCAGGTGGCTTACGTGATGGTAAGTGATTACCGCCGCCCATGCTCACCTGCAATACCACAGTCATAGCAGATGAGTTGCCTGCCTTTGAGGAAGGTATAGGCTCTTTTCTTGAAGGTCTCTAAGTTGTATTGGTCCCGAAAAACCTACGATAGACGATAGAACATTCCATAAAGTGCAAGTGAGTCGCAGAAAATTCCGCGAAAAACGCATTGTGGTGGAATGCCAAGCATCAAGATGGTGGTGATGGAATTTTTGACTATGCCGTAAGGTACGATGGTGAAATTCAGCGGATGGGATTAATCCGAACAATTCCTCGGAGCACGCCCCGTAGTACATCTTGTAAAAAATGCAAAGAGATGCAACATCTCTTCGCAAAGCTAGGGGATCTAGCCGATCAGACAGATCTTGTTCGTCGACGATTCGAACCGCTCGTCGTTGGATACTGTCAAATGGAAGGAGCTGACTCTGATGGCTTGAATAAACTTGAAACAGGCCAAGTTTTTATAACAAAGCAAAAAATTCATGTTTAAACTTTTGATTACGTTACTGTTATACTGCGATGTACCTGTACTATACGTGACCTTTATTAGAAATAACAAAAATTCACTAATTTCATCTCATCAATGCTTGTAATTAGTTGTAACCTAACTTCTCATACTTGGGTAAACAGAGGTCTAGACAATGAAGTGCTCATCGAATACATTATTTCGGATATCGTAACAGATGATGAACCTGCCGCAATTTTTACGTTAATGTCTTCGATATAAATCGTTTACGCTGTGATAAAAGTTTTGAAAAAGCCATTGCTACGTGCTGGGATATCAGACTCGGGTCTCTTGACTCGAATCGCTATCACCAAACCACTCCGTCATCGTAACTTTGAGAATAATATTGTACAATTCAAGGTTCAGAAACAAATGGCATATGTTACTTGTTCCGTAGAGTAGTAAATCACCACGCTCTCTCCCACATATGCCTGCATTAATTGTATAACATTCCCCACCGCATACACAGGCACTACACTAGACTCCAGGTAGCATACACCATCACCCATGATACCGCGACACGTGTTTCGTCTCTAAACAAGGCATCCTCAAGCGATAAGACTCCACGACGTTCCACCTCTGAGATGACTCTGGTCCGGTCTTTTAAGGTTCTGCAGAGATCTTACAACGTTGGTAATCACTTCAGGTGACGCACGATTATCTTGCTGTGTAAGAGATAAATAAGAAAATTCTTTAAGAGAAATATCTTCATGCTATTCCCAATACTGGGATAGATACAAATAAAGACTATTAAGTCACTTCGACCCACTGTCCACTGTATTAGTTTTGGGATATCGTGACGGTGGTGAGCCTGGCGCTGTCTTTAAGTCCAGGCTGACGATGAAAATCGTACATAAGTTTTGAAAAAACACATTGGTACGAGTCTAAAATAAGGTTGGTGAAGCGGATTCTATCACGCTGGGAAATACCGAGCTTACTTCTTTCCATGTCACGTTGAGCTATTTGAACTTCTTTATATGGACAGCAGTGAAAGATTCTCTGTATTTAAAATTAAATGATTTTCGGATTTTATCGCGTCTTTAATTAGTTTTACAAACAATTTTTATTTCCCGACGTTTTGGATGTCGACGTCTATGTTTAACATCAGCTTTGTGTTAATTTTTTTATAACAAAGCAAAAATTCATGTTTAAACTTTTGATTACGTTACTGTTATACTGCGATGTACCTGTACTATACGTGACCTTTATTAGAAATAACAAAAATTCACTAATTTCATCTCATCAATGCTTGTAATTAGTTGTAACCTAACTTCTCATACTTGGGTAAACAGAGGTCTAGACAATGAAGTGCTCATCGAATACATTATTTCGGATATCGTAACAGATGATGAACCTGCCGCAATTTTTACGTTAATGTCTTCGATATAAATCGTTTACGCTGTGATAAAAGTTTTGAAAAAGCCATTGCTACGTGCTGGGATATCAGACTCGGGTCTCTTGACTCGAATCGCTATCACCAAACCACTCCGTCATCGTAACTTTGAGAATAATATTGTACAATTCAAGGTTCAGAAACAAATGGCATATGTTACTTGTTCCGTAGAGTAGTAAATCACCACGCTCTCTCCCACATATGCCTGCATTAATTGTATAACATTCCCCACCGCATACACAGGCACTACACTAGACTCCAGGTAGCATACACCATCACCCATGATACCGCGACACGTGTTTCGTCTCTAAACAAGGCATCCTCAAGCGATAAGACTCCACGACGTTCCACCTCTGAGATGACTCTGGTCCGGTCTTTTAAGGTTCTGCAGAGATCTTACAACGTTGGTAATCACTTCAGGTGACGCACGATTATCTTGCTGTGTAAGAGATAAATAAGAAAATTCTTTAAGAGAAATATCTTCATGCTATTCCCAATACTGGGATAGATACAAATAAAGACTATTAAGTCACTTCGACCCACTGTCCACTGTATTAGTTTTGGGATATCGTGACGGTGGTGAGCCTGGCGCTGTCTTTAAGTCCAGGCTGACGATGAAAATCGTACATAAGTTTTGAAAAAACACATTGGTACGAGTCTAAAATAAGGTTGGTGAAGCGGATTCTATCACGCTGGGAAATACCGAGCTTACTTCTTTCCATGTCACGTTGAGCTATTTGAACTTCTTTATATGGACAGCAGTGAAAGATTCTCTGTATTTAAAATTAAATGATTTTCGGATTTTATCGCGTCTTTAATTAGTTTTTACAAACAATTTTTATTTCCCGACGTTTTGGATGTCGACGTCTATGTTTAACATCAGCTTTGTGTTAATTTTTTTTATAAAAACTCGCGTTAAAGAACACATAGTGATGTTAAACATAGACGCTCAAGGAAGTCTGCAGTCTGTGATCACATACTAGATGGGCCCTACCATTATATCAGATTTGACAAGCAAATGTGTGTAGTATTCGCGAAAATACAAGAAATTAGATTCTCTGTAGTTTTACAAGTGAAAATATTTAGCATCAGAAATTTCTTGGAGACTCCGTTAAGATAAATAATTAATTTGAAAGAGGTATGCAACAATTGTCACACTTCGCGATCTATTCTTCTTTTCAAATGATGTAATATTTTTCGCACTCCACAAAGCTTTTGAATTTCAATCAATCATTTACAAGTACCTCGCAACAAAGATAGTAAAATATCCCACAATTCGTTGATGCTTGTAATACCAGCGACTTTAAGTAAGTTCAAGTAAAGATAACGAGGCCTTCAACTTTGTCTCACTCGGCTACCGTTAGCTAGAGTTAAGCTCAAGAGCGCTTCATTTTCAATGCTGGGGTGGAAAGAGGTTCAGGCAATTAAGTTCTTTCCGCTCATCCTTGGTATTGAAATTGAAATTTCCGGGCCGTTAGTGTAAATACTTCGTACATACATATGTCTTCTCATACGTATAACATAAAAGAAAGAAAGAAACATTTATTTTAGAACTTAAAATTAAATATAAAAGTGAAAAAAAACTGAAATATGTACTGTAAATTAAATACGATCGCCATTTTGCAGAAGTGCAATGTGCCAAAATAGGAAAGCCACTGAGGTATATAGCTGGGATGAAACCTGCACTGACAGGTTCATGCCAGCCCTGATTTTCAGTGGCCCCTTATAATACATAAATATACATTCTATACACATAATATAAATTAAACTTTATACATTTCAATTATCTTCACGCATTTCCTAATAGTCTAGGCAATATAATCCTTCCGACTCGTATATCACCGGTCTTTACGTCCAAGCCAAAGATATATATCGTAAATAAGTTTGCAAAAACTCACTACCCCTGGGAATCGAACTCATATCTCTTCACTCTAATTCCAGTCACCAAGCCACTCGGCAATAATAACTTAAGCATACATCTGCTACTAGTTAAATATAAATTTCATAACCGTCGTATAAACTTGCGAACTCCAGTTCAGTGATAATTTATGTGCTCGTAAATTCTAACATTTAATAACCTTGAAAGGATTTCGTGACATTTCACATTTTTTGTTTCATGTGAAAGGTAGAAGCCATTTTATATCGTCGGCGTACACTCACACACATACAAAATAAGGAGAGAATCGCTGAAATACCAAAACATGTCTATTTTCTTTCTTTTATTCAAAATTAATAAGTGACAACCTTCGTGGACGAGTGGCGTACAATCAGTAATCGTGATGTCGCCAGCTCTGAGGTCCCAGGTTCCATTCTCAAACGGGGCAATGTTTATATTATAAGTAAAAATAAATATGTAAATGGATTTTTAAGTTAATTAATGAACTATATCTATTAGTATGTTATGACCAAGCTGTAATACTTGTTCAAAGAAAATATTGTGATATTAAAAATAACATCACGAGGTTACAGGATTCAAACCATCAAACGATTTATTTTCACTAAAATTATCACAAATGATGGTCACAAAAATTTACTTTACCAAAAATATATTTTGAAATATGAAATACGAAAGAACATCCCAGTCCTCTGCTAAATATAGTCCTCTTCCGTAAGTTTTGCCATAATCGCCACACTCGGCTTCAGATCGCAGTACCAGACACTGCGCACCTTAGATGCTGCTTCCCGTAACCAATTTTCATAATTTGGTCTACAACAGCCATTGATGTAGTCAATTCTTCTCACTTAGCCGCCTCTTATGACACCTAAGGAACGAGGATGGCATATTCTTGAGCCGATACCACCACAGACACTGCCAATTCCGACATTTTATACTAATAATTTTCATCGTTTCATAAAAAATATTATTAGTGTGTATATATTTTTAAAATAAAATTAATTAAATATAAAAGTGAAAAAAAACTGAAATATGTACTGTAAATTAAATACGATCGCCATTTTGCAGAAGTGCAATGTGCCAAAATAGGAAAGCCACTGAGGTATATAGCTGGGATGAAACCTGCACTGACAGGTTCATGCCAGCCCTGATTTTCAGTGGCCCCTTATAATACATAAATATACATTCTATACACATAATATAAATTAAACTTTATACATTTCAATTATCTTCACGCATTTCCTAATAGTCTAGGCAATATAATCCTTCCGACTCGTATATCACCGGTCTTTACGTCCAAGCCAAAGATATATATCGTAAATAAGTTTGCAAAAACTCACTACCCCTGGGAATCGAACTCATATCTCTTCACTCTAATTCCAGTCACCAAGCCACTCGGCAATAATAACTTAAGCATACATCTGCTACTAGTTAAATATAAATTTCATAACCGTCGTATAAACTTGCGAACTCCAGTTCAGTGATAATTTATGTGCTCGTAAATTCTAACATTTAATAACCTTGAAAGGATTTCGTGACATTTCACATTTTTTGTTTCATGTGAAAGGTAGAAGCCATTTTATATCGTCGGCGTACACTCACACACATACAAAATAAGGAGAGAATCGCTGAAATACCAAAACATGTCTATTTTCTTTCTTTAATTCAAAATTAATAAGTGACAACCTTCGTGGACGAGTGGCGTACAATCAGTAATCGTGATGTCGCCAGCTCTGAGGTCCCAGGTTCCATTCTCAAACAGGGCAATGTTTATATTATAAGTAAAAATAAATATGTAAATGGATTTTTAAGTTAATTAATGAACTATATCTATTAGTATGTTATACGTATGAGAAGACATATGTATGTTCGAAGTATTTACACTAACGGCCCGGAAATTTCAATTTCAATACCAAGGATGAGCGGAAAGAACTTAATTGCCTGAACCTCTTTCCAGGGCCCATCTAGTATGTGATCACAGACTGCAGACTTCCTTGAGCGTCTATGTTTAACATCACTATGTGTTCTTTAACGCGAGTTTTTATAAAAAAAATTAACACAAAGCTGATGTTAAACATAGACGTCGACATCTAAGACGTCGGGAAATAAAAATTGTTTGTAAAACTAATTAAAGACGCGATAAAATCCGAAAATCATTTAATTTTAAATACAGAGAATCTTTCACTGCTGTCCATATAAAGAAGTTCAAATAGCTCAACGTGACATGGAAAGAAGTAAGCTCGGTATTTCCCAGCGTGATAGAATCCGCTTCACCAACCTTATTTTAGACTCGTACCAATGGGTTTTTCAAAACTTTTTATCACAGCGTAAACGATTTATATCGAAGACATTAACGTAAAAATTGCGGCAGGTTCATCATCTGTTACGATATCCGAAATAATGTATTCGATGAGCACTTCATTGTCTAGACCTCTGTTTACCCCAGTACGAGAAGTTAGGTTACAACTAATTACAAGCATTGATGAGATGAAATTAGTGAATTTTTGTTATTTCTAATAAAGGTCACGTATAGTACAGGTACATCGCAGTATAACAGTAACGTAATCAAAAGTTTAAACATGAATTTTTTGCTTTGTTATAAAAACTTGGCCTGTTTCAAGTTTATTCAAGCCATCAGAGTCAGCTCCTTCCATTTGACAGTATCCAACGACGAGCGGTTCGAATCGTCGACGAACAAGATCTGTCTGATCGGCTAGATCCTAGCTTTGCGAAGAGATGTTGCATCTCTTTGCATTTTTTACAAGATGTACTACGGGGCGTGCTCCGAGGAATTGTTCGGATTAATCCCATCCGCTGAATTTCACCATCGTACCTTACGGCATAGTCAAAAATTCCATCACCACCATCTTGATGCTTGGCATTCCACCACAATGCGTTTTTCGCGGAATTTTCTGCGACTCACTTGCACTTTATGGAATGTTCTATCGTCTATCGTAGGTTTTTCGGGACCAATACAACTTAGAGACCTTCAAGAAAGAGCCTATATCTTCCTCAAAGGCAGGCAACTCATCTGCTATGACTGTGGTATTGCAGGTGAGCATGGGCGGCGGTAATCACTTACCATCACGTAAGCCACCTGCTCGTTTGCCTCCCTTTTCTATAAAAAAAACGCTTACACCGCGACATTGGGTGCACGGAGTAACGTTAATTTATTTGACGTAACCCTTCTCCGACGTACTCACGTGGTTTTACATTAGACAATGACTTTGGCAAATGTTCATAACTCTCAACTATCTTTTTTAAACTTCAGCATTTATTTTCCTCAAAAACACAATTGACTAAAAAATATTTATAAATAGTAGTAAAATGATTTTGGGATGACCTGCACAGTATTGCGGGCAGTCAATGGCGGTGGTAGGATCTTTATTTGTGGCAATATTTTAGGGTAAGCGAGAACAGGAGGGGAAAGAAGTATTAAATGACAAAAAAGAAAGAACAGTATATTGTTTTTATTATTAAAAGAGTGTAGTTTAAAACAGTGATACTGCCATATGTTATTATGTTTATTAATAAATATCTTCACGCAATTCCCAATACAGGGGTAGACAGAGGTCGAGTCAAGACAATTAAGTCCCTTTGACCCACCTTTCACCGAAGATATTTTTGGGACAATGTGACCTGTCACATTGTCCCAAAAATAAACCACCTGTGGGGAGCCCGTAACCGTCTTTATGTCCAAGCCAACGATATAATTCGTACATAAGTTCTTTTTGTTATTATGTTTCATTACAGATTTTGTTGTGTCATCTATTGTCTAATATGTATTGTAAATTGATTTTTAAAAATATAATATGGTGGGTTTGAAATGTTCCTTTTAGTTTTCTTTTCCGTTTTTGAATACTTGAAATATCTAGATAACATCACAGATGTAGTTATAGATAGATAGATAGATAGATAGATAGATAGATAGATAGAATACTCTTTATTGCACACCAACACAGAAAATATACAATATTAAATTTTGTAAGACTGTGGTGACACAAATAGCGGTCTTATCGCTAAAAGCGATTTCTTCAGACAACCTTTAGTAAAGGCTATAGTAAAGGCTTGGACATAAAGACGGCGACGGGCTCACCACCTGTCACTTTGTCCCGAAAATATCTTCGGTGGAAGGTGGGTCGAAGGGACTCAATTGTCTAGACTCGACCTCTGTCTACCCCTGTATTGGGAATTGCGTGAAGATATTTATTTATTTATAGTGACGTGAAAACTTTTTTGTCATCATCATCATACAATCACGCCTCTTTCCCTAGGTGTAGGCAAATACCACTTCTTTCTAGTTGCTACGATCCTTAAATACTTGTTTCCTTCGTCCACTTTCGTTATTCCCGTCATAGAGGAAGAGAATAACATTTTGTGAATACTCTAAATGTACTGACTTTTCTTCATAAACAATCCCTGATGGGATAGCCAGGAACATATTTCGAGACGTTCGTCCCGCCATTTGTCGATTGAAAACGTGATTTTGAAGTAATCTTTGACAGAAGGCTATATTCAGCAGCAACTCTTTATAGGCTGTAAAGAAGAAGAAGTAGGATGACATTTTGAAGCTTTTCCTTAGTCGCCTCTTACGACACCCACGGGAAGAAAAGGTGGTGGTACATAGTCACGCCTCACGACAAGATATGTCATGCGTGAAGATAAATAATAAAATAAAAGTTATTGTTCATGTTTCTAACTAAGTCTATAAAGTGTAAGTATTCTTTTTATCCTTTAAAGGATCTGTGTCTTCCGGGAAAGGAAACAATAGCTGTAATGTTTTGTTGTTTGTCGGAAAAGCAGCCGGACGTGATGTTTTATTGCCGCTACGTACTCTCATTTGTAGACATCAAAGTTCAGTTCGAACAGAGGAAAGTTTTTAAATAATAATACTTAAATAATAATACTTACTTTTTTAAATAATAATAATAGTTTTTAAATAATCTTTATATGGAATTTAATCTAGTAAAACAAATTCTTTGTAAAATTAAAAAAAAAAGTAAATTAAATAATTCGAAATCCTAGTCCAAAGACTAGTTCGATCCCCAGTAAGAAGTCTCGCAGTTTTTCCAAAAACTTTAGTACAACAGGCTCATCGCCAGTCACCTTTAAACAAAAATCATATCCGACTTGAAACTAAGCTGAAGTATTTGTGTAAAGGACTAAGTTGTCGCATTGGCTTCCCTTGTTTTGGGAAATGCGTGATTATGCGTAAGCATCCGGGTTCGATTCCCGGTCGGCTCAATGTAGAAAAATCTTTTTCTACATTTTCACGGGTCTTAGTGTTTGTCGTACCTTCGTTGTTTCCGATTTCATAACACAAGTGCTTAAGGTATTTACCTCGGGATGAGTGCAATGTATGTTGTACCAGTGATGTTATCTATATTTATTTATTTACTTTAAAAAAATGTCATATAATAAGTGTCAGTTAAATAAAATAAAACGTTAAAATCGTAAGCTCGTAACTCGTCTCTCAAAAATTGCGGTTAATTTCCCTCCATATGTTTGTTTCACATCCATATGGTTGTTACACATTATTACACAGCAATTTTAGAGCATATAATTTCTGCTTAACTTTATGTTATTAAATTAAAGAGCAAAAATGATTTTAAAATTTCAACTGACACGAGCAGGATTCGAACCCGCGACCACTGCGGTATAAATCACATGCTTTAAAATCAATGAAAAATTGCGTATCAGTAAAAAACTCAAGTAAACAGTGAAGTTAGTAAATAATAATAAATGAATAAATATATTCATGCGCCCTTCCCTCATCCATAGCTGACAAGGTAGCCAGAGTAAATAAATTAAATAAATCCACACATAGATAGTGACAACATATGTTCCTCTGATTCCAAAGTAAGCAGCTTAAGCACTTGTGTTAAGGAATCGGAAACAACAAGGCAAAACAGCCAGTCCTCAGAAAATTAAATCGTACCAACGGCTTAAATCGTACTTTACTTTTGAAAAAAATATCATTGGTGACCTACCTCCTGCGAATCAATCCTTTTTTTTTAATTTCTGTAATGTCACCGGAACTTAGGAACACAGGTACAGGTAGTGAGACTGTAGCCATCTGGGCGGAATTTCATAACAACGGCAATACAAACTTCGGCTTTTACAATATTACTTGGATAATGTAAAATAACAAAAAAATATCTACACGCTATTTTCAATATTGGGGCAGATAGACGTCCAGACAATTAAGTCCTTTCGTCCCACTTTCCACTGAAGACATTTTGGGACAACGTGACCAATGCTGAGCCTGTCGCCATCTTTATGTAAACGATAAAATCGTACATACATTTTGATGAGTACCATGACCATGATCAGTATGAACTGGAGATCGACTCGGGTCTCTTGACTCGAAAATCGATCACGCAACCTCTCAGCTATAGTGACTATTATTTTACTAAAGATTGCCACCATTTTCACCAGAGCTTTTCCTGTTCTTCATCCTCCTTCTCGATATTTGTTATCCCTATCTATTTATTCTATATTTAATATTTATTTTCTTCTTTGTTATTAAATTAAAGAGAAAAAAGTTAAAATTTCATCTGACACGGGCAGAATTCGAACCCGCGATCTTCACCATTTCGTGGCGACGCTCTTACCTTAGAGCCACCGTGTCTTACGCATCAGTTGAAATTTAAACTCGGTATTCTCTTATGTTACTTATGCCTTGTTTATTGGCATAGGCGCCATCTGTTATCCCTTTTCCAAGTGACAATTTGATAATCCTGACTTTTCAGTTAGGATTTATCAATACGATATCGCCTACTTTATTTTATTATGTAATTTTTATTATGCAATTTTGCCGATTTTAAAGCATATTTATGCTGAACTTTTATGTTATTAAGTTAAAACTTTAACTTTTTTAACTATGCCAATAAACAAGGCATAAGTAATATAAGAGAATACAGAGTTAAAATTTCAACTGATGCGTGTAAGACACGGTGGCTGGGAGGTAAGAGCGTCGCCATGGATCGGCGAAGGTCGCGGGTTCGAATCCCGTCCGTGTTAGTTGAAATGTTAACTTTTTTCTTTTTAATATCATAAAAATTCAGTATAAATATGCTTTCAAAAATTGCATATTTTCTTCTTTGTTCAATCCCTAGTTCTTCTGGTATTACAATTGATAGGAAACCTTGCTAAGAAGGGATTGCCATGATATCCACGCTAGGTAAGGGGATTGACGAGCGCTGTACCAGACACCTTACATCTTAGACCCTATGGGCCATCACCGGTGTACTGAATTCTAGTATACTAATTTTCAGGGGTGGATATGCCACCATCTGTCAGCAGTTGTAGCTATTTACAAAGCTTCTTCCTTTGTCACCTCCTACGACACCCATGGGAAAACGATTTGACAACATCATGTCTAAACTCTAAACTCAAATTAAGAAGCCAAAACACTTGTGTCATGGAATCAGAAACAACGAAGGTACCACATACACCCAGACCTGAGACACTATAGAAAAGTGGTTTTCTACTTTGATCTGTCGGGTATTGAACTCAAGAACTCAGAGCTAGGGACATTTTCAAAATTGGTGTGCCACTTCTGAGAAGCCGTTACGCTATCAATAAAGAAATAAATTTTCACTATCGAAGGCATTTATTAGCCTAAGTGCAGGCTTCATATACTGTCTTAATGAATCAGTGTCAATAACTTACCATCATATGTATAACTTTTTCCTAGCTACCTTTCAATTAAAAGAAAGAAGAAAAAATCTCAGTTTCCAGACAATCGTAAAAAGTAATAACAACACGGTTTTACGACGAAAATCAACGTAATTTTGGCGTAAACAAAAACTTTTCATGTCGAAGTTTGAGGAAAATCATAAAGCATTTTGGAAACATTCAATGTTTCTGTTTGTTTAGGATTAGGGGCAAGTAACATACAGTATGTTACGCGACGAAATAACAGCGCGTAAAACAAAGAGATACGTATAAAAAAGAGTTAGAAATTGTTCAGAACTATTCATTCAGTTCATTTTCAAATAATATTCTGATAATAATATAATCGGAAGTTTAATAGCTCGAATACAATATAATGAGTATTATAAAATATCTCCAAGGTAATCCCAGATACAGACAGTAGTTACCATGTCTTGAAAACTAATGGTTGCGGGTTAAAATCACGCTTGGGGTAAATATTTGTGTGATAAATATATTATTTATGTTCACGCACAATCCCTGACAGGGTAGCCAGAGAGAACAGATCGCCAAGTGTCACGATCCCTACATACTTCTTTCGAAGTACCAATGAGTTTTCAAAACTTATGTAGGATTAACATGGCTTGGAAATTAAGACGGCGACAGGTTCTCCACCTGTCGCACTGTCCCAAATTGTATTAGGTGAAAGGTGGGTCAAAGGACTTAATTGTCTAGACTGGACCTCTGTCTACCCCTGTATTGGGAATTGCATGAAGATATTTTTTAAATTAACATTATAAATTATTATTTATCTTCACGCACAATCCCTGACAGGGTAGCCAGAACAGATCGCCAAGTGTCACGATCCCTACATACTTCTTTCGAAGTACCAATGAGTTTTCAAAACTTATGTACAATTTCATCGTTAACGCCGGGCTCACCACCTGTCACGTTGTCCCGAAAATATCTTCGGTTGAAGGTGGGTCAAAGGACTTAATTGTCTAGACTGGACCTCTGTCTACCCCTGTATTGGGAATTGCATGAAGATATTTTTTAAATTAACATTATAAATTATTGTTTATCTTCACGCACAATCCCTGACAGGGTAGCCAGAGAACAGATCGCCAAGTGTCACGATCCCTACATACTTCTTTCCTTCTTTCAGATTCATCATCTTCTTCATACATGCGTCTAGGTATCCGAGTACTCTTGACCCTCCCCTCTTCGAGCAATTTGCTCACATGTTCTTCAGTTAGTCTCGCTCTACCTCGACACCTTTTAATATTAACTTTCGCGCTATATATTTTCTTCACCATTCGGTCTTCACTCATTCGCTCAACGTGCCCAAACCATCGAAGCACGCCCTTATCCATTTTGAGACAAGGTCATCTTTCAAGCCTGCCATATTGCAGGTCTCTTCGTTTCCTTTTGATCCCAGCCATGACGCACATTTACAGTGATCACCTTCTCCCTGCATTCAACCTGCTTTTATGCTTCTTCTGGCATACCCAGGTTTCGCTGCCATATAACAAAGTCGGTACCAACACTGCGTTATGTGTTGCAAGGCGTGCACTTTTCACAACGCCTTGCCTTTTGATTAACGCAGTCAGAGGGCACCAATGACTGTTCCCGCTTAACACGCCTATCCACATCTAAATCATATCTTCTATCCCGGCTAAACGCACTCCCCAAGTATACAATTTCATTCACCTGTTCTAGACATTCTGGTTACCCAAATTTCGCACTTCGTTCTTTCTTCGTCCCTTTCAAATACCAGTACCTTAATTTTATTAGCATTCAAGCAGAACCATTGTTCATTCTTCTCATACACGTGACTAATGCCTGCAGTTCCGCCTCTGATGGTGCAATAAGCACTGCATCATCAGCATAAAGCAGACAATTTAATTTTATGTCACCCAATTTCACACCAACAATATCTTTCAGCTTCTGTAAACAGCTGTCGAGATACAGTATGAACAGCCAGGAAGACATGACACAACCCTGTTTGCCCGTTTGGACGCTAAACATGGGTGACAGGTCATGCCCTACCCGCACACAGGCTTTACAGTCACAGTAAAGTGTGATAAATGATTATATAAATATTTATCGACGTATATCGTACCGTTCCTTTGCGCAGTAAGACCGCGACAGGCCCACCCAGTTCAGGTGAAATGTGTAAAGGTGAAAAAATTCTAATACCAATAACTGAATGGTTATATTATTCCGCTGTACATTCAAAACATTCCGATTGCTTTTATGAAAGCAAAATCAAATTGAAATAAAGTGATTTATCAGCTTGAAAAAATTTAAATATCAAAATGTCCACGTAGCGCAATCGGTCGGATGAAAGTAAAGCGAAGCAGAATGTGCCTGATTGCGGATATCAGTAATTGAAATCAGTTGCACTGGCTGCACGTGACGTGACCTTCTGACTTATTGTTAAAATCTATACATTTACATAAAATTGAAGTGTCTGTTTGTTATACCAAATTAACAGCTTTTCACGAAATGTATATAAAAGTAAATGTATCCGGTAGTTACATAATAAAGCTATTTTAAGCTTCAGGGCGTAGCTAGTTTTAAATAAATTAACAATATAACCTGCCCTGAGACATGACTACTATTCGTCGCCGGTCTGCTGAATTTGGTCTGGTACTTTTCAAGATATAATCTGCCGGCAGCCAATTGCATTTTAAGGCTTTTTCCTTTACAATGCAATACAAGACTATTGATTAAAATTTAAAAAATTAAAATATGTTAAAAAATTTAAAAAGTCCTAATAGCGGAGGTGTGATAACGTCTGAATTCGAGTCAAGAGTTCGATCTCCAGGTGATAGGCTCGTACCAATTACTTTTTTCAAAACTTATGTAGGATTAACATGGCTTGGAAATTAAGACGGCGACAGGTTCTCCACCTGTCGCACTGTCCCAAATTGTATTAGGTGAAAGGTGGGACAAAAGGACATAACTGTCTAGACCTCTGTCTACCCCAGTATGGTAAATTGCAAGATAATTAAAAAAAATATTGTCAAATCTAATACAGGAAATTAATACTCCATTTCTAATTAATGGCTGATTAAAACTGTAACATTGTCTCCGTATTTTCTTAATTACATCTCTTTAGAAAAGATTGAGGTGGACTAACTAAATGAATTAACTTAAACTGAAAGAATGAGTTTCCATCTCGTTCCAAGATTAATCTTGGAACGAGATAGAATATTAACGAAGCTCTCTAGATAACAATGAACGGTGATTAAAATTCTATACATTCTAATCTAACTTGATAAAAGTTTTTTTATAACTACACACATTTTCCTTCAAGGAAATAGTCAGAGATCTAGAAAATTTAATTATTTCGATCCGCACTTTTAATAGTGGTAAAGCCACGCATCAGCTTTTGTTGTTGCATGAATGGGCTGGCCTGACTGGGAGGTACCGCGACCTCGCAGAATACCGGCGTGAAGTAGAAGTCTAACAAACATCTGCGTTTCGTCTGGTGAGTGCAGGTAACCGGTGGCCCACACACCTCCCTCCCCAATTTGGGGGGGCACTCTAAGGGAGGCAGGTAATCACTTACCATCACTCCGTCATTCCTTCCCTTTCATCACCTCACTCATCCCTGTGTTCAGTCTCAACTTACATTCCGTTTCCCACATTCGGCTGTCCTGACAAATGACTGTCCTCAGGCATTCATGATGTTTCAAGTCTTTCAGTACAATACATCACACACACATTCCACATTCCTTCAGTCATACTTTACAAACATTATCTTAATTATTAAAAAACAAAAAAAACATAAGCCATCTTAAAAACAAAAGATAAAACAATGTTAAAAACAAAAGATAAAACAATGTTAAAAACAAAACATCTTTCGAAGTTAGTTACAAATTTCTATACTCAGTATTTAGTTATGCCTTTTATTTTTACATTTTAAATACACTACCTATTTACTCCAGTTAAAACCATGATAACAAAGTAACATACAAGATAAATATATAGCAGAGAAGAAAAAATAATAAAAATTTAAATGAAACAATGCATTCATCATCTATCATTCTTCACCAAATTATTCTTACCAAGTTTCTTACATTAAGAACTCTCTTCACCTTCTGTGTGCCAACGCTTCATACAATCTGCTGAGCTAGATGTTCTTATAGGCCCCTCAGTAGCACTATCATTTTTTTGCAGATCATAGCAATCATTCCATTTGGTTTGGTTAGCGATTATCACCTTGTAAGGTCCTAGATATTTACCCTCTTTTTGAACTCTGAGAATCTGTTCTTTGGCCTGTTTTCTGAGATCCTCTCTATTTTCATTGAACACTTGTATGTACTCTTCCTGTAGTAACTCTTGTATCTTCATGTCTTATTTTACTCGCATTTTTGCACCTACAAGTAGTTCACAAGGTGTACAATTGATGCTTCTTTGAAAGGTACTATTAATGGCTCGAGGCACTCGACTAATGTGTTTGTACCAAAGGCCAGAGTTCTCTATACACAACTTCGTAAGTAATGGAATTAATAGTCTGTGTATTCTCTCGACTTGTCCATTGCTTCGTGGAACACCCGTTGTAATAGTCACATGTAGAATCTTCCCCTCCTTACAGTAATCTTAAAACCCATGACTAGTGAATGCAGTGCCTTTGTCAGTGATTATTCGTCGAGGGTTTCCGAAGATTTGCTGATGGATCTCCAATTTATTTAGAGTCTCTCGGCTTGAGGTGCTTCTTATTGGAAACAGCCAAACAAATTTAGCGAAAGTGCCCACCACTGTCAGTATATGGTTATATTGTTTACTAGTTTGCGTCAAAGGTCCAACATGATCCAAATGAATGGTATCCAAGGGAATACTGTTTTCTCAATTGGATGCAGAAATCCTTCTTGGGTTCTCCTTCTTTCTTCATAGCTAACAGGCATGGAATGCATGTCACTATAAAATCTTAAATTATCTTATCTAATCCTGTTATGTAATAATCTCTTTCAATAGCTTCTTTCATCTTCTTCTTAGAAAAATGTCCATTGCTTGCACCTTCTTCAATATTTTTTCTCCATAGTCTTAGGTATAACCAGTAATTTCTTATCTCCTTTGTACAATATATCATTTTCATCCCAGTAATCTTAGTATGTATTTTCCTTCAAAACTTCTTTTATAGCTGAGAGCCCCTCGTCCTGATCTTGCGCTTGCTTTACTTGATCATGTAGTGTAGTAACTGCCACAAAGGGATAATGGCTCAAAGCATCGACACGCCTCATTTTTGTTCCAGAACGATGCTCTATTTCGAGGTCATATTCATTGAGGAATAATACCCAGCAGGCTATCTTAGCAGAAATATCCTTCTTTTTCAACGTCACTTCAAATGCCTTACAATCTGTGACAATTTTAAAATGTATTCCATACAAATACTGCTTGAACTTTTTTATACCTTCAATAATATTGGTTGCCTCCAGTTCATAGCTTCAATACCTTAATTGAGCATCATTTGTCTTTCAGCTCATGTAATGAACCGGGTGGAGACCTGTATCTGGATGGTACTGCATGAGTATGGCTTAATATGCCACTAGAAGCCAAGCTCAAAAACTGGCCTTCAACTTGGGATTAAAAATCTTTAACACAGGACTGGATGCTAATTTCTCTTTTAAAATATTAAATGCTTGTCTTTGTTCGCCTTCAAAAATAAATTATTTTTTCTCAATAAATCTGTGAGTGGCTTAGAAATTAGGGCATAATTTTCGATGTACTTTCTGAAATAGGAGGTTAAACCAATGAAACTGTGTAGTTGTTTGACATCTCAGGGTTCTTTGTACTTACTGACAGCTTCCACCCTTTTTCCTGACTTGGTTTTATTTCTCCATTCATCACATGGCTTTAGTATTCAATTTCCGGTTTGATCAGGTCGGCCATCTTCCAATTTATCTTTAGCCCATATCCTGAAGCCACTTTCAACACAAGCTGAAGTCGTTCCACTGCTTGTTCTTCACTTTCTGCTGTAATTAAGATATTGTAAATGAAAATCATCATAATGCTCATGTAAATCAAATCCCCCAGAATTTTGCTTAATTGGTGGCAAACACTTTGGGCAGCTGGAATAAACCTAAAGGAGCTCGAAGGAACCTGAATTGGCCATGGTGTGTCACAAATGATGTATACAGGATAGATTCCTTAGCCACCTTGAGATGAAAGAAACCATTCTTTAAAATTCAAAACACTAAATATTTTGGCTTCACACAGCTTTTCTATCATATTGTCGATCACTGGTAATGGAAATTCATCTTAAGAATTTTTTGTTTAGCAGTCTTTAATCCACACAAACCCTAACTGAACCATCTTTTTTTCTCACTAATACCAAAGGACTTGAATATTCTGAAAAACTTACTTGTACTACACCATCATCCATCCATTCCTTTACCTGCTCTTCAACTATTCTCTGCTCTGCCAAGTACAAACATCGGTCTCACACAGGTGTAATGTCATCTTTGGCAAACAATCTTCTGCCCAAAAAGGCACCTTTCAATTGACGGATTATAAACCCTTCAATAATGCAAAAACTTTTCCTTATGGAATAATCAGAAATATCAACTTCAAAGTGGGATCTGAAAACAACATAGTAACTTAGTATCCATTCATCACTTTATTGTAAAAACTTCACTTAACAATGCGGTTATTTTCTCGTAGTAATTTAGGTACCAAAATCAAATCAAAAGACATAACATCTTTGTTCACTATATGAAATAACACGTTTTGATAGTTTTTCCTGTCGATTGTAATGTCCAAGAACATCTTTCCTAATGAATTCACCATCGTACGTCCGAGTCCCGTCAAACAAAAGTTATCTTCGTATTTTTCTGTTCCAACGGTAATGAAACGCTCGTCCGTCATTAAATTGAAGTCGCTGCCGGATTCAATTAAAGCGTTCACTGTTAATTCCTTAATCTTGACACTAATCATCGGCTTCGTTGAGAGATTTCTTGTTTTGTTTACGTTATTTTCCACCTGCATAGCCTCGTTTCCACCTTTGACGTCTGGCTGTCACAACTGCTGTCACTTGTCGCACCACCCTGAAGTCAGCTGAGCGCAGTTTTGCCGACTGAGATCCACTGCCGCCAACCGCACGATCTTGCGCTGCGTTCGGCGCGGATCACATTTGACTTGTGAGGGGAGTTAGCGTTGCGTTCCAGGCTCAGCAGTGCCGCCGCTTCGCAGCCCGTCAGCGTGCAACGTGATCCAAGTAATGTGGCCGTACTGATTACAGCGAAAACACTTGAGACCGTTCGGATAATGTGTCGAGATATGACTGTTTTCGCCGCAGTGGTAACAACGTCGAATGGATTTTTCTGTTTTCTTTCTAACAGCTGTTTCGGTTCCCGCTTCTTTCTTCGCATCGTTTTACCATCTTGAATTCTAAATTACTAATTTCTCTTTGAGCATAGTGTACGTCGTTACGCCATATAAAATAATTTCGCCTGAGCGCCGTCGATTACATCCACTATGTACCGGATAGCAACATAATCGGGAAATCTCGCTTTTTCCCCAATTCTTTCATCGCAAGTATACCATAGTAGCTTTCGTCCTTACGCTTCATTCTATTTGCCATCAGCTCATGCATTTCTTTACTGTTGATTACATCGGGAAACTCCTTTTGTATAGCCGTCTTGAGCTCGTCGTACGTCTTGAATACCTTTTCTGACTTCAACCATAATGCCGCCGTGCCGCCTAAAGACTTGCGCACGATTATAAGTTTCTGTTGCGCGGTCCAACTAAATAATAAATCTCAGTTCGTTGAATTATTATAAATGCTTCATAAATTTTCTTCTATTCCAAACTGAAAATTATTGTAAAATAATATTAAATATAAATCCCACTGATTTTCTATTTTCGGTGCTAGTCAGCCCCTAATGCAGCAGTTTTTCGTTTCTTTACTTCTAATGAATATAGATTTAACCCAATTAACTTCGAGGTTATAGTATATCAGGTGGCAGGCTCGTACCAATGTGTTTTTTCAAAACCTATGTACGATTCATCGTTGGCTTTGACTTAAAGTTATTTGCGGCGGGCTCACCACCACGTTATCCCAAAAATGTCTTCGGTGGAAAGTGGGTCGACGGGACTTAATTCTCTAGAATAGACCTCTGTCTACCCCTGTATTGGGAATAGCGTGAAGGTAATTATTTATTTATTTCATATGATTGATTTTCTACAATCACTTCTTTCGACCAGTAGCTCTCGATACATGAGGGCTTATAATTATATTATCTTACGAAGGCTAGGAAATTGGGTTAGACAGAGTTCGAGTCATTACAATAGTTTCGACGCACCTTTGCCGGTGCTTATTTGTGGAAGTATTATGTCCTAGCCAACGCTATTACATGCTACCGTATACATGCATAAACAAATATTTACATAAACACACATTCATCCCACTTTTTAAATATGAATGTCCCTTTCCTTTTATGAATATCATGTTGTTACTAAAGGTACATAATTAACGGCATATAAAAATTATTTACTCATCGATATGTCTTACCAATATTACATCCATCGATTGATTAAACTATAAACCTATCTCACTTTTTATACCAGTTTTCAATAGAAAAGAAACAGGTGGAAGAAACTACATAGATATTCTATCTTTTGTATTTATTTTAAATAACGAAAATACTGTTTCAAACATTAAATGATTAGAGATAGCATTGGAACGTTCAACTCATTCCTAGAAATTTTGAAAGAAGCATGAAATGGAATGAATTCAATCGTTATTGTTTTAAATTTATTTCGAGATTATTATTACTCCTAAAATCACGACAGATATTTATTATTATTACTACGACAGAAAACCACATTTTTATGGTGTGGTACCAAGGAAGCTGTTGTTGCTATGAATACGAAGTGAAACAAAATTGAAGAAAATAATGAATAAATAAAATAAATATAAATATCTTCACGCAATTCCCAATAGAGGTAGTATGTGTCTGTCTAGTATTAATTTGTCCCTTTGACCCACCTTTCACCGAAGATATTTTGGGACAATGTGACCTGTCACATTGTCCCAAAAATAAACCACCTGTGGGGGCCGTAGCTTGTCTTTATGTCCAAGCCAACGATATAAATCGTACATAGGTTTTGAAACCCATTGGCATGCTTTTTTCCGCCACCCAATTGAACTCGCAGCCCTTGACTCGAAATTCCAACCACTCAGCTATCATGGCGGTCACGTGGTGTCAGTAAACATTTTAATTAGATTTCTTTTAAAAAGAAATTCTAGACATAATAAGACATTAAGAACTCGGGCTTATAAGCTACAATGGAATCAAAGTTAAATAGTACAGATAATGAAATTTGTACTGACTTTAGCATATTAGCACTTTGGATTTTATTCCTACTTTGGTACAAAAAGGATTATTACAAGTTCAAATAAAGTTATATATTAATGTCATGATAGCCGAGAGGTTCGATGATCGGAATTCGAATCTAGAGACAAGAGTTCGCGCTATATATTTTCCACGCCATTCTAGTCATGTCACTATCTGCTCAATGTGTCGTTACTAAGCACGCCTTTATTCATTACAGTGAAAAGATGATCTTTCAAACCGGACATATTGCGATTCTCTTCGCTTCGTTTTCAGTCGGTCTTGGAAAGCTGCATATCTTAATGAATATCTCATCTCGAACATCTCTTGAAGAGGAAGCTTATTGTAAATGTTTAGAATTCTGCCAATGAAATAAAGATCTCTGCGAATTCAAGATATATATGAAATTATACCCGTTCGTAAACCGTTAACAGTTACAAGCATTGGTGCTTACTTCAAGTTATTGCAGTCTTCTTAGAAAAATGAGACGGTACGACTTTCTAGTGCGTGAAGAATCGTGCCTTCGAAGCGTAGAGCAGGGTACGAATGTAATCGTTAGAGCAATCATTTGTGTTAAGAATATGAAAGCTTGTACTGGAGTCACAAATACATATATTTGTATAAATATTTATATATGTATTATTGTATAAATATTAATATTGTAATATTAGCTAATTTACAAGATGGAGATGACAGGTTCATCAGTTGTCAAGCTGTTCCAAATGTGCTCCGGTGAAATAACGATCGTAAAGGCTACATAGCCTGAATCTCTAGCTACCCTGGCATTAGAAAATGACTGTAGATAGAAGGAATTAAAAGCCATGAAAAACAGAATCTAGGTTACCAAATATATACCTTTAATGTACACTTAATTAGTAATACTTTTGTAAATGATATAAATTAAGGGCTTCCACCTAAGTGTCCTCGCCGTTGTAATTGGTGCTTTGAGGCGGCTATGCCCAATCTGCGGCAGCACTAAGTGCTTTACTTCATGCGGGGCTTGTTAACAGCTTCAGAAGCTCGTTTTCCATTATTTACCAACAATTAGCAAATTAATTGGACCACGCCAAATGCATCCCAAGATACCAAGGAAAGCCTATAAAATGGCAATGGTTGCCAACAGACACTGGCAGCATTAATCTATTTCCCGTTATTTCCAATACAGGGGTAGGATAGAGGCCCCACAATTAACCCATTTTGACCTCAATATTATTTCAAAACGATGGTATATCTGTCGCCGTCTTTAGCCACCATGAACGTTACGTAAGCTACGAAAACCAGGTACGAAACCACAATTTGCAATCCTATAACTGAACCAAACCTTGAATTATTCCAATCACAATCTCAAATCCCATGTGTCCCAAGATCTGAGAAACCGTGAATTAACTGGAGGAGGTCTATGTTGCACTATACTTTTAAAAGCCGCGGGCGATGGCGACGTTATGTGATTACGGCCAAGTAATTACCGCTGCGACTCCAAGTGATTACTGCCCATGAACACCCGCAATACCAGGAGGCTGAAATGCTGTCTCCCTGAGTGCCCTCCCAGAATTGGGAGGGAGGGTGGGGCCACCGGTTATTTCCATCACCAGACGAAACGCAGAAGTTTGTTAGATTTCACTATTTGTATCTTGCAGGAGGGTCGGTGGTATTTCCTCGGTCGAGCCGGCCCATTCATGCAACAACAAAAGCTTAGACGATGGCTGTACTCACTGCAAGATCTACTCTACCACTAAGAGATCTATTTTAAATGAACTGTATTCTGTAATGAATTAACTGAGCGTGTCGGCTCCAGCTTGGGAAATACTATATAAGTAGTGCTTCTACAACAATGTACATGTTCGCAATAACTATATTTTTCCTCAGACAGTGCAGAAACATAATATTACAATATAAAGACGTAGGGACGAAATAAATTACAAAAAATGAAAACTGCGCGATATGCAAAGAAAACGACATTATTTAATCAGGCAATGCGTCTGTTTAGTCACCGCACCAATTGAATTTGATGAATTACCTTATCTGTTCTCATATCTAAATGTCGTAAATTCGCACCGGGAGCGTGTATTGTGGTTATGGCGCAAACCCAATTGAGATCTGATCATTACTCGACGCCTGATTTCCCATGAGTATAAAAAAACATACAAGAAAGCGTGGTATTTGATCAGGTGGTGAAAAATTCAATTTACAACCTATAAGAAAACATTAAACATTATGAATTTGTTTTGTTAAGGAAAAGAATGTGTAAATTATTAATTATTTTTATGGAACTTCCTAGTTGTTAAGAATAAAAATCTTGAACAAATTACTCATTTGGGACCACTTATTTTAGTATCTGCAAACTTTATACTTTATTCTTTCCTTATATAAATCTAGTGTTCAAGATGGTAACTGATTAACCGTGCTTATTATTAGTAATGTTATACTTTTTTTTAGATTACCCCACAGACAGATTCTAAAAATACTATCGAAGGGTCAATTATGTACATTTAAATTTATTGTAAATACATTTTATCACGTCTAATCTATGAATTTTTTCTCTGGGCAAGGGTAAGGTGAAAAGTGCGGGAGCTTTGGTGCAAGGAAGAAAGGGTAACAGGTTAGTATTTATTTCGTTCTGCCGATTAAGGATTGTTTTCTGAATCTGCTATGTAAGTATTTGCTTATTGTATTGGTTTTAACTTTATTATGCCTTTAAGATATATAAGAATAAAAAGCGGACATTATCATTAAACCAATTTCTGTCTGTTAGCTATGAGGGGAGGGAAATATGTCGAAAGAAGTAAAACCGGAATGGTAAAGAGAAATTGAGAAAGTAAGAGTCTCAGAAAACAAATGAAGTTCCGATATGAAGTGAATGCGATCGAGTCAAACAAGGTTGACATTCTTTGCAAAAGACGTTATTAATTGAGCTACAAAATTATTAATGAAGTTACCAAGTTGTTTTGCTTATTTTCTTGGAGCTTTAACAACAAACTTTACAAAATATATAAAAGTATCTTCACAATTCCCCATACAGGGGAAGACAGAGGTTCAGTATAGAACGGAGTCCCTAATCTTGTTCTTTCCTGAAGATATTGGGACAACGTGACAGGTGTTGTAGTCAGTTGGCGTCTTTATGTCCTTTTCAAGCCAACGATGAAATTTGCATAAGTCATAAAACCTCATTGGTACTGCCACCAGACTTGAACTCAGGTTTCTGACTCGAAACCTGAGCACCCAAACAACTTGGCTAATGTGACTTATTTACCCAACAACAAACTTTAACATGATTAATGATGAAATAAAACGATCTGATAAACTTAAATAATTTAGTTAATAAATAACGTAAATAACGCATTCAGATGAAAAAATTAAATATTCATTTATAGCCTCAACCTAGAGGTCAAGCTTTCTTGCAGAATGCGATATACATTCATATTTATTTAATTATTTAGGTTTCACCAACTGGGTATCATATCGAAGCAACAAACACAAAACTTAAGTATTATATTTTAGGTAAAATGTACCCAATTATAGTAAATGTAAAACGTTCAAGAATTTGTACGACCCTCGGAAGAACATTATATTTTTTCAGTATGTATGAAAATACACCAGAATGCAAAATTATCCAATGGAAAAGCAATTGCGTAAAGTTAAAAAATCGACTCTATGTAAAGATAATGCTTATATAATTAAGTGTAGCCATGAATAGTTAACATCTGGGTGAATCGTATAAAAACATTTAACATATTTTAGAAATCGTTTATTTACGAGAAAGCAATTATTGTAATTATTTTAAAAATTCACCTGTCTAAATGACCACCGTTCGCCTTTTTGTACCATCTAAGTGAGTCCTGAAGAAGTTTTCGAATACTCTTCTGCAAAGAGAATTTGAGATCGCCGACATCCTTCGATGCTTTTCTGTTGACGCAGCGGCCCATTTATCATCGTAGATTAACCTTTAAATATCCCCATAAAAGCAGAAGTCTGCTGGGATAGATCTGACTCTGGGTGGCTAAGCGGATGCCACCCCGTCTGGATATCAGCTTCTTTCAAGTTACGTCTTTGACCCTTTACTTGCGATCATGTTCGATGTGTGACACGTGGCCCATCTTGTTGTTCATGTGTTAGATGATTATAGCCAGCAAATTCCAGTAGCACTTGAAAAAGTTAAGAACTCCCGTAACATTTTCACATACTCGCAGAGACCAAGTAACTGAATCAGCCCTGAGAATCTTCAAAAAAAGTGCAAGGTCCGATGATTCCTTTGGCTGAAATTGGTGCCCACAGCTACCTAGGAGTGAAGCTTGTACCTTTTCGCTGCTCCAATACCCGTACCCAGTTTGACACACATGTTCATTTAGGTGGAAGAGCTTGTCAGAAAATAAGATGTTGTGAAAATTCATTGAAACATTGTTTCGGCATATGGACTTGTTTTAAATCAAATCATTAGGGGTTTAGTTCTTGCACTAGCTGGATCTTATATGGATTTGAATTTCAAATCTAATTTCAAAATACGGCGTAATGATGTGTGATAATCCTCAAATTCAGCCGAACGTTTGCGTGTCTATAAATCTGGATCAATAAATGAACAGAAGTGGAAACTTGCTGCACGTTCTCTGCTCCGAAGTCCGCTGTACGCCGGTTTATTTTCACATTTAGTGTAAGATCCCGTCTCTTCGAAACTCTTCACCCATTTCTTTGTATTAAAGGAGCACGGACACTGACTTAAGTCGTGTAAACCATATTCATCGCGAAACGTTGTCTCACAGTAATGAGCGAAAAGTCGTTTAAATAAAACTGCCTCACGCAGGTGTTGCGGTCTCGTGATTTTTTTTGATAACCGTGGAGGAAATGTTTATGCACGAACGTTCCTTGGCCACCGAAACGAACAGTGTCGGGTCTGAAATCAAAAGAAGGAGGCGATGATCTAAACTCATTCACGGATGTTGGCCCGGAGGCCTTTGTATAGCTTCATCTATGAGACTTAAGTGAGGAGAGGCTCGTGTTGTGAAGTTGAAGACACAATAGCTGCCGCTGCGAAGCGCTGCGTCCCCAGAACGAAAGAGAAGACTCCGGACATGGGGAGTCATGCGATCCGGGGAGGGTCTCTGTAGGTTTGGAGGAAAACTTCCTCGGATCGCCTTGTGTTAACTAGAATAGCTTTTGTGCCTGCAGTTTTCTAGAATAGCTGTTTGTGTTTTCTAGAAAAGCTTCCTAATAAATTATAATTTGTTACAATCTTTAACATGACAAACCATAATAATTGTTTAACAAATATAAAACTTCACAGCCTAATTGATTTTCAAATAAAAATTCATACATAAAGTAATTCTTCAACACCACCTGCTTATGTAAAGTAATAACAAAAAGTTGAAACCATAAAGTATTTAGGCGTCATGCTTGATCAGAGACTGTTCTGGCCTTACATTTGGACCAAACAATTAACAGATTAGTGTTCTATATGGTTAGCCAAAACATTGAGACATATTGCAACGAAGGAAACCCTTGGGCGCCCGGCATCCCATTCCAAGGTGCTCTTAACTTACTGTATACCAGTCTAGTGGAGAAAACTAAATTATTTGAACTAGAGAAAGCACAAAGATCCTTCTGAAAGTACTATTTTAAATCATATAAGCTTCCTCTGAACGCCTTACTTTATGTAGTCTTTTAAGTATAAGAAAACAGAGGCGCTCATACAGTGCTAAAACAGGGATGTTATCCAAGTATGACCCAGCGTAATAAATAAGCGTAAAGGAAGAAAAGGCTCGTAAAGTAACAAGTAGTGAAATAAGGTTCACTTATGCAAGTAGACAGTATATGAAACAGTCTGGCTACCCATATATAATAAAATAAATCACAACTAATATTCACCTCTCAATTACTTCAAATGTAAACAAACATGCTTACCTGGCTAAAAGACAAAAGTTACAATGAGACCGAGCCCCAGTTGTATAAGACTTTGAGAGTTTTAGAAATATGTCCAATAGTTGGAAAAATAGTAAAGATGTAATTATATTTTAATTATTAATCATAAATGGCTAGAAGTAAGCAACATACATACACACACCACACACGCAACATGCACACACGCACACACACACACACGCGGCCGCGCGCGCACACACACGCCATCATTACTAGACACAAGCAAGAATTGCTAAAGAATGGAGCACACACAGAAAATAACAAGACTTAAGACTAATTTACCTAAGAATAAATTTAATTATATGGAAGATAAATTTAACTATAGTTGTACTTACACCTTGAAATAAATTTTGTTTTTCTTTGTTTAATCATATATACATCTTGCTTTATGGAAGAGCGGAGTCTCCTACCATGTACATTATACCCAGGAGTCTCCAAACACTAACCCATGTTTGTATTAAGATAAAGAAATAAAGACATTATTTTCTATCAAAACTGCGTTCGTCCTACAGAGTGCAGGTAACCGAGCCTCCACCTGGCGTGGGCGTGATGTGACGTTTAACATCCATACTGGGGTGTAAAAGGCCCCCTTATGGGTTGGCAGTGGAGCCTGAGGCGGGGTACCTGCGGGTGTTCTCGCGGGCGGCGGTAATCACTTACTCGTCACGAGAGAGAGCCACCAGCTCTGTTTGCCTCCCGGCCTCTTAAAAGCCTAGATCGAACTCGGATTCCTCTTGACTGAAATTCACTCACCAACACCCGGAACACCCAAACACTCCATACTTCAGACTTAAATGAATATATAAACAACTTTACAGTTAAAAAGCTTTCAAAGTCGCTATTACACGCTGTAAAAGCGAAATACGAATAATCTATACAAAATTCCATACATACAAAATTTGATTGTGCCCCTGGATTGGGAAGTATTGTTACAACTGCCTTTGGCCACATATGTATATGGAATGTAAACGGCATATGCTGGTCAAAAATTTACATTTTGTATTTTTGTCTGGCTCGTCTGTCTGTTTGTTCCACACCCCTGAAATGACTGGGATTAATTTAATGATACTATTGATGCTGAAGCACGTTTCCAAGTGAGTAACATAGGTGACTTATTTTAGAAACATAACTATAATCAAAAGTTGAAGTGGTAAATCAGTGCGCCTGCGTAAGTAATCTGACTGTAAATATATAAATATACTATGAGTGAAAGGAAGTTAATAAGACTGATTAAGAATACGTTATGATGTTTTAAATTTAGTGATAAATAAAAATACATAAATATCTTCACACAATTTACTAAGAGGGTGACAGAGGTCGAGTCTAGACAATTAGGTCTATCCTGGTTTTATCTTCAACTGGTAAACGGTTTAGACATTAATCCTTCATTAGACCTTTCGTCCCACTTTTCTTCGAAGCCTTCACATGGGCAACGTGATAGGTGGCGGAGCCTATCGCCGTCATTCGAATTCCTCACCAGCTTAAAAGCGTGAGGTACCACCAACTAGCCTATAGGATCGTATAAAAAAAAAAAGAATATTTATTGATTTTAAACATGTATGTCTTGGCTTTAATTGCAAGTACCCAATGAGAAATTGGTAAAAGTCTACATGGGCGTGACTACAACCCTACCACCGAAAGTAAAGCACCACCACCAAATAGCCTATACGATCGTGGGGTAATATACAAATTATATAAAAATAAGAACGGTGTGCAAAAGGCTGTTACATTGTCCCGTACCGTATTGTAACGTATTTACTGGCCCACCGTCCAACCGAAACCGCGACCTCAGTTGACGACTTCAGATAAACCTGTGTGTATGCTACTCGTCCAATACGGTCGTCGCCATATTTTTCAAAACATTATTGCATATTATACATAATTAGAACACGCAACCACCTGTGACCCAATTCAGGTGACGTCACAGCCAGCGAGCTGGCGAGCACATGTGACGGTGTATGATTTGCAGGAGCTTCCAGCAGCGAGTGGATTGCAGTTTACATCGGTACGAACTGACGAGCAAATAAAATATTCCACACGCTATCTCTAACACAGGGTAGACAGTGATCTCGGACAATTGAGACCTTTCGACCACCTCCCACTGGAGTAATTTTTTGATAACGAGACATGTGAGCCTGTCGCCGTCTATGTCCAAACCAACGATGTAAATTGTACATAAGTTTTGTGAAAAAAGAGATATTCTAAATGAAGAAACCTGAAGAGGCCGACATCTGTGCCCATGATTCTCATGATTTGAGTAGCAGAAATAGCAAAAGCCTTCAAGTAATTTATCCACGGTTCCCAACATGCCCATTAGTTTATAATAGCCATAGATAGATAAAACATCACACACATTGCTTTTATCCCGAAGTAAAGCAGCCAGTTAATTTGTGCTATGAATAAACACCAGAATGTAATTAATGCGACTGGAGTGTTTGTGGTACTGCAGCAGTAGCTAAGCATCAAAGCCTTTGAATAATAAGGCGCAACGAAGGTAAACAAACACCCAGTTTCGATGGTCATTCAGTGTTTTTCATGAGCCGACCGCCTGCGAATCGAACCCGGGGACCACAGAGTCGGCGGACATGAAACCGGTGGGCATGACTTTATTAAAGTTATTGTAGTTCATAATGCCTCCTCTAAATAGAATAAAACAATTGGCAGACACTGTTATGTCCCTTTCGAGCTCCTTCCCAAGCCCAACATTATCAGCCTTCATTTTGTAATCCATGTAATACTCATGTAGTATTTCACATGCCTTTAAAAATCGTTCCTATTGTATCACTTATAGGATACATAAAATGTTAATTATGTTCAGTCAATATTAAAACGTGACAGGTGGCGGTTTCGCCCGCCGTCTTTTATGTCCAAAGTCAACGATATAATTTTAAATATAGAGCCAGAAACCCATTTATACGGCCACTTGAGGATCCAACTCATTTCTGACTTATTTCAAATAATATTAGTGAAAGAGAATAATTGAATTTTGTACTTGAATTGCTATATTGTCAGAGCTAAAAAATATTCAAATGAAGCTCTGGCCTTTGGAATATCTTAGAATGCTCCCACCCAGTATTTTTGGAGTTTTCATAACAAATTCAAACATAAGCATGTTTTCTAACAATTTATAAACGTTGGGAATAGACACGGTAAACTCTACCGTGTATATACCAATGGAAGCCTATGTCCTGGGTAGTGGACTTTAAAAGCTGCCAGGTGTGTGTCTGTGTGTCAATAGACAACGCAAGCAACTTGTTGGCATTGCATTCCGTGTGGTCCTTCTCATTGGTTTTAACGTACAAGTCAGATCTGCTAAGTTCACCATATACAACACCACTTCATATACAGTTTTAAACGTACCCTACACGTACCTCAATACAGGGGTAGACAGAGAGGTATAGTTAAGACACTAAGTCCCCTTGACCTTCCACCCCATGTTTTCCGGACAACGTGACTGGTGAGAGCCTCGCCTCGTCTTTATGTCCAAGCCAACGATACACTGTTTGTTTGAGTTTCAAAGCCAATTGATTACACAACAACTTTGAGCTTCCCCATGAGGAAGGCTTGCAGGAAGCCCCTTACCCAGCGATCAAAAATATCTTTACGCAATTCCCAGTAGTAGACAGACTCCTTTCACCGAAGGACTACCGTCAGGCAAAAGCCAACAACAAAAAACTGGGGAGGAAAATATGTAATGAAACTCCTGGGGACTGAAGTCCGATCATTCAGAATGGCTCACTATGGTCTGAAGGTGTCCATCAGATATATATTCGAGTGACATAAATGAAACACGCATAATATGAAAAATATGCTCTATGTTCACAAGGAAAAGCCACAAAAATACAGTATTGTTATTTATATTTGAGTATTGCTTGAAGCGGTGGCATTGCTTGACAATTGATTTAATTCAATGCCAGTTCCCTAAGGCATCACGCATTGAAGTCTAAGATGGTCATTAGCAAACAGAATTAGATTTGGTTGATCTCCAAAACTAATGACCTAGCCGTCCACGACCAACTGTATTTTGCAAAGAAAAAAACATAAATTATATAACAAATATATGTCCTCACCAATAACAGCCAATCAGTTTAAACTACAAGGCTTTGAAGTGCCAAAGTTTCCTTATGAACTGATTATTTTCATGCTGTAAAATGCAAAAGGGATTTATTTACCTTAAAAGATATTTGTTTTGATCATAATGGTTGCCACCAGTGAAATTTCATATTTTTATTAAGAAACAATACATGTAAATCGACGTTTTTGACTCTAGTGAAAAGTTCGAGTCTTCATCCCTGTAAGTGGCAGCCCTGTACCAATGGGTTTTCATAACCTTAAGGCGTTAGAATTATATCGTTGTGGGTTTGGACATAAAGACTGCGACGGGCTCACCACCTGTCACGTTGTCCTGAGGTACAGACTGGTGGAGGTGGGTTGAAGGATCAGTAGGAGTATCGACAGGCTGTGAAAAGGAGCTATGTAATGTTTTGGAAGTTTGTTTTGATGTATAATTCATAAAATATTTTTATTTTTCTAGTTAAAATAATGTTAATAAATATTTGCCAGTTAGCTGCAATCAAGACAATCATATAAAATGCTAAACAATAATACATTAATCCTATAGGTTGCATTTTATTGGGTTGCATAGCTATAAGATTTTTTTAATAGTACTTTATTACCGATCTAATTTGCAGTTTTTAAGGGCTGTTTGAACTCATGAAGCTTGTGTAAAAGTTAATGTAAAGGAAAATGTTTTACCTTTCTTTTTATTACTACAAATCTGATGTAATTAACATTATACATCTCTGGTATATAAATATTAAATTATATATTGTATACCAAAATATAATGTATTAGAAGCAGCAATTATTATTCACTAAACAACAGTTTTATACTAATAAATCACTAATTTATTTTCGCTTATGGACTGAAATCATTAAGATCAGTATCTATGAAAACCTCTCAAGGAGGAAAGAAGAATATGGTCTAGGGGAAAAGAGAGATCATAAGTGAATACGGCGATCCCTCTTGCCATAAAGAGTTGTATTTGTATCATTAAAATTGAGTGGTCTAAACTGCCTCACTGAGTAGAACGGTAAGAACGTCAATTAATAGACTGGACCACTTTGGGAAACATGAGTTTCCTGTAACAGACAAAGACCTTGGAGACTGTGTCAAATTAGTGACAACATTGTCAACGACTAAAGATGGAAAGAACTGAAGACACTATTATTTTCAAAATTTCAAGAAAATTAAATTTTCCCAACCATTTTGGATAGGTGCGTCAATATTTTAAACAAAATGTTTTATTTGAGTTGCTAGGTAGATCCAGCAAAAATTTTAAACTGCGGCGACATCTGGATTCTTGATGTGCTCTTAAGGCAAAACAAGGCTCAAAGCCAACAGGGCAGTGGGGTTGGCCATTATTTAACTTGAATTGTTTTGTTAATTTGGCGGTTTGTAATAGGAAAAGCATGAAAACGGGTATGGTGAATAGACCTTGTGTTTTGATCGGTTGGGGATAACGAGAAGATTTCACGATGAGCGACCGCAGAGTCGCGGTCGCTCATCGTAGAGCCCATCGCCTTGAGAATGTTTTGTTTTGAGCGAAGCCACGTGTCGTGTTTCGGTGGTGGCATAGCCTGGTTTGAGTGTAGTGGTGGTGGCATACAGTGGAATTAGTGCATGCATCTGTGGGAGGGAGGCGGTGTGCTTCTTTCTCTGCCACGGACCAGCAACATATACCTTTTTATATTTGGTATGAGGGGAAGCAAGAATATCAACCTTACAAAATGAATTTCCAAAGTAACGTCTGTTTAATCAACTATAGCCCTCAATTTGAGGCATTTTATAATTTTATTTCATTTTATAACTTTAGATGAAGAATTTGAATCAAAATCATCACAATCAGTACTTAGATAAAATTAAATGATTTTGTGATATTAAACAGATATATCAATAACATGGCTTAAACTGGGATATAATGGTAATATGGCACTTAATAAGGACAAAGTTTATAAATGACGTCAGAGCTACCACCTCTTTATTCCCGTAGAAAAGTCCCAAAAAGCTCAGCAACAGAACACACAAACATCCTTGAAACACCAGGCCATCTATGTTTCAGATTTTGAGGGACAAATGTATATGTATTTCTTAAGTAAGACTATAAGCCCAAGCTACTGAAAACCGCATCTAAACTGTTCTATAGATTTCAATTCACAAACAAATATCAGCCCCCTTTTAGAAAACCGATGCAGGAATCCATTGAGATTCGCGCGCCGTTGAAAACAAGGATACGAGATCGTAAAACAGGATCAAACCAGTCTAGTAGCTTTAGCGTTAACCCGGAACAACAAACATTTAAGAACTGTAACATCGACCTTTGGCCCAAAACAGTAACTCCATACCCATCGGATAATGTTGTAGCTGATCGTTGCGTTACTCCATGAGAAAGCGTCACTAAAAATCACTATTTCAACACATTGCGACAGAATCGGAATCATTTAGGACCGCCATCGTCGGTGGCGAGCGTCGTCCACCGCGAATCCTTGCGGTACCCTGGTCCGTGCCCAGGTAGGACCTGACATGAAGTAGCGCGTGTAGTGTGCCGCCGGGCCGCCCGCGCTGCACAACAGTCCAGCCGTACCAGGCGGCGCGCGCCGGCACACGCGCTCGATGAGCAGCAGGCTGGTGCCACTCGGCTCGCCCACCACCACTCTCCTCACGCTTGCACACGCGTACCATGCTGCGTGGGACATGGAGCCACTGGGCCAGTGGACATAAGTGTGTGTGTGTGTGCGTGTGTGAATGTTCAGCATGAACGAATTTTTATTCTATTAAGTTGCAAATGCGTCATACATTACACTTATCTAACGTACACACACAGCTGGTGCAGTAGTCCACTGCTGGACATAGGCCTTTCACTTAATATACTGAGGTCATAACAAAACAGGCTCGTAATAAGATTTCTTTATATAATACTTTGATTCTAACATTGGTTTTTGCAAGTAATGTTGTTTTTGATAGGATGTTCAGTGTTCAAAGTTTGAACGGTCAATTATAGCTACTGGGTTTTAATAGATAAACAAATTAATAATGAAATATTTAATTAAATTAATATTCAGTTTTATTTATAAAATGGTACTTTTAATAATATTTAATGTAAGTCAATATTTTATTTTAACATTGGCTTAAAAGGGATGTTGTATTGACAAACTAGCCAGGGGCATTCATGCCGCAAACTATGTTTACGTTAGACGCAACATAACAAAAACCACATTTGTTTTCATATTTAATTAATGTTGTTAGTATGGATTTTACAAACATTTATTGAAGTCTAAGTTTGATTTTGATTTGTCTGACCTTGACAACAGTATGTGGCTTATTCATTGAATAAGAATTTAAATTCGTCTATCGACACAGAGTCTATCTCTAGCGGAGATAAAAATGAAAGTGAAAAGAAATTTTTATAATATTGGAATGCAATGTTAACTCTTTTCCTAGATACACGGCCGCACGATAACCCTCAGTCCTAGGTGTCATATTAACGTATTTATTTATTTATTTGAAGTCAAGCATGTACATACATTGGAGAAAAAGAAAATAAAGTTCCCATTTGAAGTTCTTAAAATATTTTACACACCTTGGAAAGAGTATATAGTAATTTGATTTTGTTTATATATATATATTTCTGCGTATGTATATTATTATAAGTATTAAAATTCACCAATGTTCTTTAATTAGTTACTGAATTTTACTTATTTAATTTGCATTATTAATTCAAGTATAGACGACCTGGAGAATATTGCGGGAAGTCGATGGGTGCAAATGACACAGACCCTTCTAAAAGTGAACTTAGAGGAAGCAAGCTCAGCAGTATTCTGAAAGACCAAGGCATGACGATGATCACGATATGAAAGTATATGTTGCAGATAGCTGTACCACACTTTGTTAGTTGAAAGGCACAAAGTTTATTAATGACAACATTTATCAGATTGTCACCATCTCTAGATGTATGTTTCGCCGAAATTTCATTGAGATTTTATGTTTCATACTTTTTAGTATTTTAGTATTGAATACACCTGTCATACACGCAAATTACACTACCCTTTACTAATCTCATCCCGCCACACCAGTGTGTAGATATCGTGTTCTCACAATTTATTATGCGTTTTCGTGTATCTTCAACATTAACATTATTACCAGAGATAAGTAGCCAAGTAATATTACAGTGAGGGCAGGTTGTGAAGTTTGTGTAGATTTTAAAACTTATAACAACTTCAAGGCTTGGGATTAAAGATTGGCTATCGAGGTATCTCTTTGGTGATTTCATTGTGCTGGCATCTCTAAATACCATGTACTAAAATGGTGCACTTGGACAGCTGTCGCAGGTCACAAACTGACCCCGTAGCTTGTTCCCAGCAACCCCGCCTTCGAAGCTGGGAAGGATGATTGCATGCATACGAACTTTCCTCTGAACCGAGTGTCTCGGAGAGGCGATGAGGGATACCACCAACCCTACCTTATCTCGAAAAATAATAGACAAAGAAGCAAACTGGTGACAAAAGGACGCGCCAATCCTCGCCTGAATGATCGCGAGAAGCCTTAGAATCAAAAACCTGAAATGACTTTCTATAATTGCTTTTTATGTATATACCAACCAACCGCGTTCGTAGCACTATAAATGAATAGTATCACCGAAATCGGTACAGCCCAGTTCCAGGATACTGTAAGTATCACTGCATTAGCTCATTTTGTGTGGGCTAGTCTAACACCGGTTAAGATAATATACCTAACATCTTTTAACGGATATATCAGAGCACTTTAGTAACGTAACTGTTGATATCTAGTTCTAACCATGACATAATTAATATTCTAATTGATATACAAACAAAGTACAAAACAAAAACTTTAAAACGCGTTAGTTGCATCGCCCTCGCCAGAATCCGAGCTGCTGCGCAATGCACGGACCCCCACGTCCTCGGCGTCACCAGTCCAATTGGGAGCCCTGACCTGAAGCTCGTCACAAACGATGCGATGCAATATTGAAATTGAGCTGAAACTCTGCACCAAAACTATGTCCTTCCGAACTATGAAATTTACTACACCTGTTGTATTGTGTTATATTTTATAATCACTGGAAACTTATGTTTTAACTGTTTTATTTTCGAACAATCTATGCAAAACGACGATAAGCTCGCCGCTACCTGCCGCCGTTGTCCCAAAAATCTTCCGTGAAAGGGTCGGAAGGATTTAATCGTCTACTTCTGGTTCACCGTATTGAGGAATATATAGAATATGTTTCTAAAATAAAATCGCCCATTGTGCCCACGTTACACAAAATCACCTTTCTTGCCAGTGTATATCCTGATGAAAATCGGTCTACGCCCCAGAGACTAGCTGTGAATAAACGGATGACATCTGAAACGTGTCTGAATTCGGCTGATTTTGACGGGACCTTTTACTGGCGGTAGCTGATGTTGTAAGGTGTAACTAAGGCTAGCAGTTTTAGAAAACAATTAGTTTCGCGTTCAACAAAACTGGCGAGAAGAGCTCGCAGGGGTTAGTACCAGTCGAAGGCTGTTACGCACAAATGCTTACTATAGATGCTGCACCGACAAAACTTATAAGGCTACCTTCGCGACTTACAAGGATTACACTTATATAGCACATAACAGCTTGCAGTAGTCCACTGCCGGAAGAGAAGTTTCGCGTGCCGTATCGCCACGCTTCTGGCAGGGCAGATTACAATCGCACCACCAGAGATGACCTCTGGCAACCAATCAATAACATTTGTACTTAGGACGGCATGGTCTTCAAAATTCATGATGATATTATTCTGGGGTATGTGACTAAGGGGAAAATCTTAAAGAGTAAATCGCATTTTTCATAGCGTTCCTGACCGTATCGCGGTTCATTCGTTGTTTCGATTCCATAAATACGTTAGAGTTTGCCACTACGCATGAGACATCGGACAATGTATGATTTCAACATATCAATGGTTGTTCTTACGTGTACCTTTTGCTAATTAATGTTTAGAGAGCTCAAAGATGATAATTACAACTAGTTAATTACGCTCAAACCAAATGTGACTAAGGCCATTTATGGCAGTCCAATGTATTTTAATGATGTTTCCAAAAAGAGATATTGTTTTGACTAATTTTCAGTATGTCTATAGCTATTGTGCCAATTAATGTTCACATAGTTTTGGCGGGATAACTATAAATCCATTGTTTTTAATATTTAATTTTAATAGCATTGAGGCTATCTATAAAAATAGTGCTTGCACAAGATTCTCTTATATGGTAATATTGGTCTTAATATTGGTTTAAAAAGGACGTTGTTTTGATGATGTTTGATGATGTTCAGTGTCCAAGTTAAACGGTCAATTAAAGTTTACTGTTCAATTTTAAGGTTAGATCTGGCAATAATATAGCTCTACAAAGTTTGTACTATACTAAAGTGTAAAATATTAAAAGCTTCAAATAAAAAAGCAAAGTGAGAGCAAGTGAATCAGGAAATTAAGGATAATTAAATATTATTTTAACATTGGTTTAAAGGAGTCATTGACAAACTATAAATAGTAATTGATGCAACTGTTTATTGTTAGACGTAACATACAATTAAAAACCACATTTGTTTTCATATTTTTAACTATTAGTGTGAATTGGTCAAATATCATTGAAGTCTAGCTTGATTTTGATTTGTCTTACCTTGATACGAAAGGGTATTTATTCATTGAATAAGAATTAAAATCGTCTGATCGACACAGAGTCTATCTCTGGGGAGACAAAACAGGTTATGAAAGAAATTTTGGCACAAGCGGGTAAACACAAATACAGAAATTTTCCTAGACATTAGTCGGGCAATGATCACTCCTAGTCCTAGGGGCTATATTAATACTATTTGTCAAGAGCATTGGAGAAAGAAATGAAATTACTAGTTCAAAATATTACACACCTTTATATAGCACTCTGATTTTTGTTGGACATATAAAACATATTCTTTATAAATTATATTGTATTAAGTATATTATGAATTAACCAATGGAATTCTTTAACATCAAATTAACCCTTACTTATTTAATTCGTTGTTTAATCAAATGATTTTTCTTTAGTCAAATGATTATACAAATCGTTCGCAATAGACTGTCTCCCCGCAAGATGCTGCGTATCGACCCGCAGTAGCACGTAGCCTGATGGGCAAACTACGTGGTAATCTTCATGCAAGGATCCTTTAGAGAGGCGTATGTTCAGCAGTAGACTCCTGTTAGACTGTTATGATGACGATGATCACGATAAGAAGTATATGTCATGGTTGAGATATTGCAATTACCCCTGTTAGTTGAAAACAAAGTTTATTGAATGACAACATTTACCGATTGGTTCAATATCTCTAGATGTATGCTCTCGGTTTTAAATATATTGAGATTTTGATGTTTGCTACTTTTTTAGTATTTTAGTATTGAAGGCAGACTCTCATGCTATTTACCATATCAATTTTTACTAACTTTATCTCATGCACACCAGTGAGATATCGCCCTCATACTTACGCAAGCCAAAAAATCTTTCAAAATACTAACATTATTACAGATAAGGCAGCCACTTATAATATTTATGAGTGTGAGTTGAAGTTTGTAGGATTTAAACTTATAACAACTTCAAGGCTTCAAGATTAAAGATTGGCTATCGTGGACTTTCTTGGATTGGCTTGGGTGAAGGCATCTCCTAAATGGCTCATGCGCGTCGGTGCACTTGACAGCTGGGTTTGTGCCCGCAAACTGACCCCAGCTAGTTCTCAGCAACCCCGCCTCGAAGCTAGGGGCTGACGATTACAGCGCACATACGAACCTCTCTGTCCGTGAGTGTCTCGAGAGGCGACAGAGGGATGGCCTCGTCAACCCTACTTCCATCTCTGGAAAATACCAGATTAAAATAAGCAAATCAAGGACAAAAAGCGACGCCAACTCGCCTGAATGATCGCGAGAAGCCTGTAGAATCAAACCTGAAATGACTTTCATAGACTATTTTGGCGGAGACCAAAACCCAACCGCGTTCGTAGCACCAACAAATGAATAGTATCACTGAAATCAAAGGCCCGTTCTGTGATATCAAAAATACCTGCAGGATTAGCCTTACTTTGTGTGGCTAGCCCTCAACACCGGTTAAGATAATATACTCGTAACATCTTTAACGGATATATTGTTAATTTTATAACGTAACTGATATCTAGTTCCCAACCATGACATACCACCATTCTAATTGGTTATATAAACAAAGTACAAAACAAAAACCTTTAAACGCAGATAGCCGTCTCCTCGCCAGGTATCCGAGCTGGTGCCACCGTAACGGACCCCTTACTGTCCTCGGCGGCCTAGTGTCCAATTGGGGTTTCGGACCTAGTCACAAACGATGCGATGCAATATTGAAAACTGAGCTGAACCCAATTAAAACTCATGTCCTTTCCGAAACCAAGCAAATTTCATGAATGTTGTATTGTGTTATATTTTTATAATCAATGGAAACTGACATGTTTTAACTGTTTCATTTCTTTAACACCCATGCAAAAACGACGATAAGTCGTCGCCACCTGTCACGTTGTCCCAAATCTTCCGTAGGCCCAGTTAATCACCAGACTTGTCTGCCTCTGTATTGAGGAATAGCGTGAGTGTTTCTAAAATAAAAATGGTTTACCAGCCCACGTTACGCCACAAAAATCACCTTTCTGGTTAGCAGACTTGAGGAACTGGTTCAGCTGTCTCAGAGACTACGGAACCTGACAGATACCCGGAAATGTCTGGACCGATTTTGACGTGGGACTTTACCTGACGGTAGCTGATGTTGTAAGGTGTAACCAAGGCTAGCATTATTTTAGAACACACCAGTTCTTTTGGCAGCTAACTACAAAACCATGAGAAGAGCCAGCAGGGGGCAGCATCACTTAGTCGAAGGCTGTTACACAACCCAAAGCTACTTTCATCACTTCGATGTTGCAATCGGGTCAAAAGCTATGTTACCTCTGGACTTATACATTACAATTCTATATAACGTACACACACATACAGCTTGCAGTAGCCCATCGCCGGACATAGGCCTCTCGCGGCGCCGTGTAATCGCCGCGCTTGCAGGCAGATTGGCGATCGCACCACCAGATGTTCCTCGCAACCTAACCTAATATCACTTAGGATTTGTATTATCTCAGTAATTCATGATGATATTATTCCTTGGGGCATATAGGGACTGGCGGGAAAATTCAAAAGAGTAAATCTACTTCTTTCTACATGTCTCGATTCGGTATTTGTGGCCCATTCTGTTGCTTTTCCTGATTCCAGGGACAAAGTGAGTTTGTATACTACGCTTAGAGACATCGGATAGCTGTATGTGATTTTCAACATACCAATGTATGTTTCTCACGTGCTGTATTCCTTTGGGTTAATTAATCATGTTTAGAGAGCCTGAAGATATAATTATAAATTCATAGTTAGCTCATTCAATCCAAAACTTAGACTGGTGCCATTTATGTAATGTGTCCAATAGGCCTTTAACATAAGCCTAAAAGGAGATATTGTTTTGACTAATTTTTCAGTATGTTCATATTATTGCGTTAATTAATGTTCACATAGTTTTAAAGAGCATCATAAATCCATTGTTTTACATTAACCTTTAATATACTGAGGCTATCTATAAAAATAGTATTTGTAATAAGATTTCATATAATAATACTATCCCACGATTGGTTTTAAAAGGACGTTGTTTTGATAGATGCTTGATGATGTTTAAAGTGTTCAAGTTAAACGGTCAACACCAAAGTTTACTAAGTTCAATGGGGTTGCGTTAGATCTGCAATAATATAGCTCTGTACAAAGCCTTAAATGTACTATACTAAAGTGTAAAATATTAAAAGCTTCCAAATAAAAAAAAAAAGCAAAAAGCAGAGTGTGCAAATCAGGAAATGGCGATAATTTCCAAATATTATTTTAACAGGCCAAAAGGGGATGTTGTATTGACAACCAGCCAGGGGCATTCGATGCTGCAAACTGTTTTGATGTTAGACGCAACATACAATTAAAACTGGTACGGGTTTCTCATATTTTAAATTAATGTTGTTAGTGGATCAATAAACATTTATTGAAGTCTAAGTTTGATTTTGATTTGGTCCACTCCTTGACAAACAGCATGTGTGTATTTATTCATTGAATAAGAATTTAAATTCGTCTATCGACACAGAGTCTGGCCCCTATAGCGGAGATAAACAGGCGAAAGAAATTTTTATAATGTTGGAAATACAATATATTAACTCTTTTCCTAGACATTAGTCGGGCAATGGATCACCCCAGTCCTAGGTGCTGGCTAATGTACGATTTGCTTGTATATATATACACATTGGAGAAAAGAAATGAAATCACTTGAAGTTCTTTAAAAATATTTACACACCCTTGAAAGAGTATAGCAATTCTGATTTTGTTGATATAAAATATATTTATAAACAATATGCTTAAGTATATTATGAATTAACTAATGTGAATTCTTTAAACGTTAATTAATGAATTCCTTTACTTATTTAATTTTTGGTATTATTATTAATTAAAATATTTTTCAGTCAACATTATACAACTGTCTGTATTAATTGCTCCCCGCAAGATGGTGATCAGACCTGCAGAACATTGTGGAAGTTTGATGGTACTTCTGTTATTAAGACCTTTCATAAAAGATCCCTTAGAAAAAGGTTCAGCAGTAGACTTCTGTTGACTGTTATGATGATGATGATCACGATAAAGGTAAGTATAAGGTCACATGGAGATACGTAATACACTTAGGTTAGTTGAAAGGCAACAAAATGCTGAATGACAAATATTTATCGATTGGCCCGTAATTTTTCATCTCTAGATGGGTGTTTCCGGTTTAAATAATGAGATTTTGATGTTTCATACTTTTAGTATTTTAGTGGGCTGAATATGACCTATTTGCTATTATCGCAAATTACACCACTTTTACTTAATCTCATCCGGCGTAATACCAGTGTAGATATCGTTCTCATACTTATTGCGTTTTCGTGTATTCTTTCAACAATAACATTATTAAACAGAGATAAGTGCCACTTATATGCCTTATACAGTGAGGGCAGAGTTAGAAGTTTGTAGGATTTAAACTTATAACAACCTGTAAGTGGTCGGTGATTAAAGATTGCCATCGACTTTCTTGACTGGCTTGTGAAGGCATCCTAAATACCTATGTACGTCGGTGCACTTTGGACAGCTGTCGCAGGTCAAAACTGACCTCTTGAAGCGAGTTCCCGCAACCCTGCCTTCGAAGCTAGTTGATGATTTACATGTGCATACGAATCCCTTCGTCCGGTGAGTACCCAGAGGCGACAGAGGGATGGCCCCTACCAACCCTACCTTATCTCGAAAAAGGTCAGATTAAAATAAGCAAATTGCGACAAAGTTGATCGCCAATCCGCTCTGAAATACCTATGAGAAGCCTGTAGATCAAAACCTTAAAATGGACTTTCATAGATCGCTTATGTATATATACCAAATTAATCCGCGTCTGTGGTGACTATATCAAACAATAGTATCACTGAAACCACAGCCTGCCCCAGGATATCAGTATCACCTTGCAGGATTACCGCCAGTGGGCTAGCTCCTAACACCGGTTAAGATAATATACTGCAATATCTTTAATTGATATATCAGAGCACTTTATAACGTAACCGATATCTAGTTCCCAACCATGACATAATTAATATTCTAATTGATATATAAACAAAGTACAAAACAAAAAACTTTTAAAACGCAGATAGTTGCACGTTCCTCAGGTATCCGAGCTACAGCCACCTGCACGGACCCCCACGTCTCGGCGTCACCAGGTCCAATAAGAAGTTCTGACCCAAATACAAACGAGTGATGCAGTTTATTGAAATTGAGCTGTTCTCATCAAAACCTATGTCCTCCTGAACTAAGAAATTTACTGCAATAATTTGTTGTGGCCAGGTTATACTTTATAATCAATGGAAACCGACATGTTTTAAACTGTTTTATTTCAATAATTCATGCAAAAACGACGGCGGGCTCGCCGCAATTTCGTCACGTTGTCCCAAAATCTCCTGCAGGCGCTTGAAGACTGGCACTGTTCAGAATTCTTCTGTCCGCCTCTGCATTGATGAATATGCGGAATATGTTTCAAAAGTCAGATCGCCAGCCCACGTCACGAAAAATCACCCATTCAAAGGACCTGACAGAAATCATCGTCCAGTCCAGATCAGCTGTAACGAAAACTATATTCCGAAAACCAACTGAATTTTGATGGACTTTTACTGGCGGCAATGATGTTGTAAGGTGGGACCATGTCATACCTTTATTTAAACAATGGGAGGCCTCATGTTAACCAAAATCAAGTAGTGGTTTTATAGGTGAAAGCACGAATGAATGCCACAACCGTTTTTACCGCATCAGATGTTGCACCGACGTTACCTGACCTGCATACTGCATACCAACAACAGCTGCGCGTAGTCCACCGCTGACATAGGCCTCTGCGTGCCGTAATTGCCACCGGTGCGCAGATTGGCGATCGCACTACCAGACACCCTGCAACTCAATCCCAATATTTGTATTTAGGACGTGGTATTATTCCTTAGGGGCATTCTATGATGATATATTCCCGGGCATATAGACCAGTGGGAAAACTTTTGAGCAATCTACTTTTTTCTACATGTCTCGACTGGGTATTTAGTCAGTATTCGTTGTTTCTGATTCCATAACACAAGTGAGTTTGTTACTTACGCATGAGACAACGGGCGTTTTCAGGAGGATTTCAAATATATCAATGTATGTTTCTACGTAATAATTCTTGTTACCTAATGTCAGGGAGAGCCCGATGGTATAATTACAAATCTATAGTTAATTATTCAATCCAATGTGACTAAGGCTATTTTATGGCAATGTGTCCAATGGTATTTTAACATAAGCCTAAAGCAAGGAGATATTGTTTTGAATTAATTTTTCAGTGTTCAGCTATTGTTAATTAATGTTCATGGGTTTTAAGGGAATTAAAACCATTTATTTTTAATATTTAGTACTTTATATAATATACATCTATAAAAATAGTATTTGTAATAAGATTTCTTTATATAATAATACTATCTTAACATTGGCTTTAAAAGGGATGCTGTTTGATAGATGTTTGATGATGTTCAGTGTTCAAGCAAACACCCATTAATTAAAGTTTACTAAGTTCACGAAGTTGGTGTTAGATTCAGTAATAATATAGCTCTGCTGTGTTCTTAAATGTAATTATACTAAAGTGTAAAATATTAAAAGCTTCAAATAAAAAGCAAAAAAGAGATAAAGTAATCAGGAAAATTAAGGATAATTAAATATTATTTTAGAGTCATTGGTTTGTATGGATGTTGTATTGACAAACTGAAAGTCAGGGGGCATTCGATGCTGCAACCATGTTTGATGTTAGACGCAACATAAGCAATTAAAACCATACTTGTTTTCATATTTTAATTGTCGTTGTTAGTGTGTGGATCAATAAAACATTTATTGAAGTCTAAGTTTGATTTTGATTTGTTCACCTTTTGCTGGAACAGTATGCGTATTTATTCATGGGAACAGAATTGTTGCAACGGTTCAATGATTACACAGAGTCTTATCCTGTATGGAGATAAAACAGGTAGAAAGAAATTTTATAATGCTGAAATACAATATTAACTCTTTCCCAGACATTAGTCGGGCACATCACCTCAGTCCTAGGTGTCATATTAATGTATTATTTGCTTGTATACAGGCATACATTGGAGAAAAAAAAAAATGAAATTCCCATTTGAAGTTCTTAAAAATATTTAACACCTTGAAAAGTAGCAATTTGATTTTTTGTTGATATAGCAAAACATATTTCTATAAAATTATATTTATATTAAGTATGTTAAGATCATCAATAAATTTTTAAATTAATTAATGAATTCTTTACTTATTTAATTTTGTATTATTATTAATTAAAATATTTTCTTAGTCAAATGATTATACAACTGTCTGTATTAGACCGTTCCGCAAGATGCTGCGGGGACGACCTGCAGAATATTGTGGGAAGTTTAGATGGCAAACAGACAGGACCTTTTCATGTGGGCATCCTTTGTAGAAAGTGCCCCAGCAGTAGACTTCGTTGACTGTTATGATGATGATGATCACGATAAGTATATATGTCACACGAGATAGTTTAACAGACTTCGTTAGCTTGAAAGGCAACAAAAGTTTAGTTGAATGACAACATTTTATCGATTGGCCCGCCATCCTAGATGTATGTTTCTGCTTAAATATATTGAGATTTTGATGTTTCATACTTTTTTGAAAATTTTAGCATTGAATATGACCCGTCATACACGCAAATTACGGCTCAATTTTTACTAACTTTATCTCATGCACACCAGTGTGGATATCATAGTTCCTCATACTTATTATGCGTTTTCGTATTCCTCGCATTAAACATTATTAAAATGGAGGAGGCAGCCACTTATATTGCAGTGGAGTGGTTAGTTTGATTTCAAAAACTTATAACAACTCAAGTGGTTTTAAGATTAAAGATCAGCTATCGCACTCTTGGACTTGGCTTGTATGCATCTCCTTAAATACCTGCATGGGTCGGCACTGGCCACGCAGGTCACAAACTGACCCCTGCAGCTTATGTTCCTAGCAACCCCGCCTCGAAGCTAGCTGATGATTTACATGTGCATACGAACTTCCAACCGCAGTGCCTGAGGCGCATAGAGGATATCCACCAACCCTACCCATCCCGGAAAATGCTCAAAATAAGCAAAACTGGTGACAAAAGCGATCGCCAATCCGCCTGAAAACGATCACGCAGAAGCTCAGAATCAAACCCTGAAATGATCATAGACTTATGTATATACCAAACTAACCATGTTCGTAGTACTCCATAACAAATGAATAGTATCACTGAAATCGGTACAGCCTGTCTTCGGGGTGATATCAGTATCACTTGCAGATTAGTCATTTTGTGTGGGCCAGCTCCCAATAAACACCCTCCGGTTAAGATAAATATACCTGTAACATCTTTAACGGATACATTTCAGAGCACTCTTTATAACGTAACTGATATTCAGTTCCTGAACTGGGCGATATAATATTATTCTAATTGATATATAAACAAAGTATGCAAAACAAAAAAACTTTAAACGTTAAGATAGTTGCACGTTCGCCAGGTATCCGAGCTGTTGTGCCACTGCACGGACCCCCATCGTCCTCGGCGTCACCAGGTCCAATTGGGGTTCTGGACCTAGTCACAAACGAGGCGATGCAATATTGAAATGGAGCTGAAACTCTAATTAAAACTATGTCCTTCCGAACTAAGAAATTTACTAATAATTTGCTGTATTGTGTTATATTTTATAATCACGGAAACCGACACGTTTTAACTGTTTTATTTTCTTTAACAATCTATGCAAACGACGATAGTCGCTACCTTGTCACGTTGTCCCAAAATCTTCCGTGAAAGGGGGTCGGAAGGATTTAATCGTTCAGACTTGTCTGCTCTCTGTATTGAGGAATATATGAATATGTTTCAAAATAGGGTCGTCTACTATCACGTTACGCCACAAAAATCACCTTCAAGCAGTGTATATCCTGATGAAATCGGTCTAGCCGTCTCAGAGACTAGCCGGAACAAACGGACAGACATCTGAAACGTCTGGACCGATTTTGACGGACTTTATCAAGGGTAGCCGATGTTGCAAAAAATCTCAAGGGCCAGCATTATTTTAGAAATAATACTAGGGTTTCTGCGTTAACTACAAAACCGCGAGAAGAGCCGCGAGGGGTACACTTAGTCGGAAGGCTGTTACATAACCAAGCTTTTACTTACTTAGATGCTGCACCGACAAAGTTTATGTTACCTTCGATTCTATACATTACAATTTATATAAAGTACACACATAACAGCTTGCAGTAGTCCACTGCTGGACATAGGGCCCTCGCGTGCCGTAATCGCCACGCTTGGCAGGCAGATTGCGATCGCACTACCAGACACCTGGGTAACCTAACCTAACATTTGTACTAGGACGGGTATTATTCCTTGGGGCATCTATGATGATATTATTCCTTGGGGCATATAGGATTCAAGGGGAAAATCTTAAAGAGTAAATCTACTTTTCTACATGTCCGGGACTGGGTATTTGTGGCCCATTCGTTTTTCTGATTCCATAACACAAGTGAGTTTACATACTACGCATGAGACATCGGGATAATGTATGTGATTTTCAACATATCAATGTATGTTTTAATGTATTCTTGGGTTAATTAATGTTTAGAGCCTTAAGATATAATTACAAATTCATAGTTAATTATTCAATCCAATGACTAAGGCCATTTATATGGCCGTCCAATGGTATTTTAACATGTTTCAAAAGGAGATATTGTTTTGACTAATTTTTTCTAGTGTTCCTGTAGGCTATTATGTTAATTAATGTTCAGTTTTAAGGGATAATTATAAATCCATTGTTTTTTAATATTTAATTTTAATATACTGAGGTTATCTATAAAATAGTATTTGTAATAAGATTTCTTATATAATAATATTTTATCTTAACATTGGTTTTAAAAAGGGACGTTGTTTTGATAGGATGTTTGATGATGTTCAGCGTTCAAGTTAAACGGTCAATTAAAGTTTTCATTAAGTTCAATGGGGTTGCGTTAGATTCGCAATAATATAGCTCACAAAGCCTAAATGTACTATACTAAAGTGTAGCTAAAGCTCTTTAAATAAAAGCGTGTAGATAAAGTGAATCAGAAATTAAGATAATAAATATTATTTAACATTGGTTTAAAAGGGATGTTGTATTGACAACCAGCCAGGGCATTCGATGCTGCAACCATATGTTTGATGTTAGACGCAACATGCCAATTAAAAACTACATTTGTTTTCACATTTTAATTAATGTTGTTAGTGTGGGATCAATAAAACATTTATTGAAGCTCAAGTTTGATTTTGATTTGTCTTACCCTTGACAAATAGTATGTGTGTATTTATTCATTGAATAAGAATTTAAATTCGTCTATCGACACAGAGTCTATCTCTAAAGGAGATAAACAGGCGAAAGAAATTTTTATAATGTTGGAAATACAACATTAACTCTTTCCCAGACATTAGTCGTCAAAGCACGATCACCTCTAGTCCTAGGTGTCATATTAATGTATTTATTTGTTTGTATATATACATACATTGGAGAAAAAGAAAATAAAATTCCCATTTGAAGTTCTTAAAATATTTACACACCTTGAAAGAGTATAGCAATTTGATTTTGTTGATATATAAACATATTTCTATAAATTATATTATATTATATATTATGAATTAACTAATGAATTCTTTAAATTAATTAATGAATTCTTTTACTTATTTAATTTTGTATTATTATTAATTAAAATATTTTCTTAGTCAATGATTATACAACTGTCTGTATTAGACTATCTCCTGCAAGATGCTGCGACGACCTGCAGAACATTGGTGGGAAGTCGATGGGCAAATGATTGGCGGGACCTTTCTATGTGGCGATCCTAGGAGAGAGGCGTAAGGTTCAGCAGTAGACTTCTGTTAGACTGTTATGATGACGATGATCACGATAAGAAGTATATGTCACATGAGATATTGCAATTACACTTTGTTAGTTGAAAGGCAACAAAAGTTTATTGAATGACAACATTTATCGATTGGTCTACCATCTCTAGATGTATGTTTCGTTTAAATATATTGAGATTTTGATGTTTCATACTTTTTAGTATTTTAGTATTGAATATGACCTGTCATACACGCAAATTACACTAATTTCTTTACTAACTTTATCTCATGCACACCAGTGTAGATATCGCGTTCTCATACTTATTATGCGTTTTCGTATCTTTCAACATTAACATTATTTAAACAGAGATAAGTAGCCACTTATAATATTTACAGTGAGGGCAGAGTTAGAAGTTTGTAGGATTTAAACTTATAACAACTTCAAGTGGTTTTGGTGATTAAAGATTGGCTATCGTGACTTTCTTGGATTGGCTTGTGAAGGCATCTCTAAATACTCTATGTACGTCGGTGCACTTGACAGCTGTCGCAGGTCACAAACTGACCCCGTAGCTGTTCCCAGCAACCCGCCTTCGAAGCTAGTTGATGATTTACATGTGCATACGAATCCTCTGTCCGTGAGTGTCTCGAGAGGCGACAGAGGGATGGCCCTACCAACCTACCTATCTCGAAAAATACCAGATTAAAATAAGCAACCAGGACAAAGGACGCCAATCCGCCTGAATGATCGCGAGAAGCCTGTAGAATCAAACCTGAAATGGACTTTCATAGACTGTTTTTATATATACTAAACCAATCATGTAGCACTATAACAAAATGAATAGTATCACTGAAATCGGTACAGCCCGTTCTGTGATATCAGTATCACTTGCAGGATTAGCCTATTTTGTGTGGGCTAGCTCCTAACACCGGTTAAGATAATATACTGTAACATCTTTAACGGGATATATCAGAGCACTTTATAACGTAACTGATATCTAGTTCCTAACCATGACATAATTAATATTCTAATTGATATATAAACAAAGTACAAAAACAAGGTATACAAAAGAGTTTAGAAGGATGTCGAGACATTGGTCAAAAAGTATTTTTTGTAGTATTTTTATTTTTATTTAGGTAAAAAAACAATATATGCACCTGACGGTAAGTGGCTACTATTACGCAATACAGGGATAGACAGAGGACTAGTCTAGACACTAAAGGCCCCTCGACCCACTTTCCTCCGAAGATATTTTCGGGACAACGTGACAGGTGGTGTGCCCGTCATCATGTTTTTTATATACAAGCCAACGATGTAATTCGTACTTAGGTTTTTTGAAAAGCCCATTGATACGAGCCTACCACCTGGGGATCGAACTCGGGTCTCTCGACTCGGAATTCCGACCACCCAACCACTCGGCTTTCATGACTTTTTAAAGAAAATGGAGCTGATGATTTAAACAATTTTAAAATGACATTATTATCTCCTCAAAAGTACATCAAAGATCGTAGATATCAGGTACTATTGTAACTTAGAATTTAATTTTTCAGAGGAGAGCTGTAACAAGCATTTATTAGAGAGCTGTAACGTAAAGCGTTGCTATATTAAACAGGTGGCAGGGTCGTGCCAATGGGTTATTTTAAAAACTTATGTACGAATAACATCGTTGGCTTGGACGTAAAGACGGCGCCGGGCTCACCATCTATCACGTTGCCCCGAAAAAAATCTACGGTGGAAGGTGGGTCGAAGGGACTTAATTGTCTAGACTAGACCTCTGTCTACCCCTGTATTGGGAATTGCGTGAAGATATTTACTTTTTTACTGTTTCGTTCATGTCTTTCAAAGAATATTTGTAGTAATAAAAGCACAGTGCGGAGCACTATGTCATCGACCGCTTGCTGCCGAGTCCGCCACGCGACTTCCGACATCAACCTCCGCGGACACATGCTCTGATGCTAAGTTGATAGCATGTATTTAAAGAAAATCTTTATAAGTTACATGAAGATGTATAATCTCGGGAACTACTGTTACCTGAGTTTAGAAGGATGTCGAGACATTGGTCAAAAGTATTTTTGTAGTATTTTTATTTTTATTTAGGTAAAAACAATATATGCACCTGATGGTAAGTGGCTACTATTACGCAATACAGGGATAGACAGAGGACTAGTCTAGACACTAAAGGCCCCTCGACCCACTTTCCTCCGAAGATATTTTCGGGACAACGTGACAGGTGGTGTGCCCGTCATCATGTTTTTTATATACAAGCCAACGATGTAATTCGTACTTAGGTTTTTTGAAAAGCCCATTGATACGAGCCTACCACCTGGGGATCGAACTCGGGTCTCTCGACTCGGAATTCCGACCACCCAACCACTCGGCTTTCATGACTTTTTAAAGAAAATGGAGCTGATGATTTAAACAATTTTAAAATGACATTATTATCTCCTCAAAAGTACATCAAAGATCGTAGATATCAGGTACTATTGTAACTTAGAATTTAATTTTTCAGAGGAGAGCTGTAACAAGCATTTATTAGAGAGATGTCGAGACATTGGTCAAAAGTATTTTTGTAGTATTTTTATTTTTATTTAGGTAAAAACAATATATGCACCTGATGGTAAGTGGCTACTATTACGCAATACAGGGATAGACAGAGGACTAGTCTAGACACTAAAGGCCCTCGACCCACTTTCCTCCGAAGATATTTTCGGGACAACGTGACAGGTGGTGTGCCCGTCATCATGTTTTTTATATACAAGCCAACGATGTAATTCGTACTTAGGTTTTTTGAAAAGCCCATTGATACGAGCCTACCACCTGGGGATCGAACTCGGGTCTCTCGACTCGGAATTCCGACCACCCAACCACTCGGCTTTCATGACTTTTTAAAGAAAATGGAGCTGATGATTTAAACAATTTTAAAATGACATTATTATCTCCTCAAAAGTACATCAAAGATCGTAGATATCAGGTACTATTGTAACTTAGAATTTAATTTTTCAGAGGAGAGCTGTAACAAGCATTTATTAGAGAGCTGTAACGTAAAGCGTTGCTATATTAAACAGGTGGCAGGGTCGTGCCAATGGGTTATT
>JAGSMR010000383.1:0-52370 GCA_029286605.1 Sericinus montela
TGGTCAAAAGTATTTTTGTAGTATTTTTATTTTTATTTAGGTAAAAACAATATATGCACCTGACGGTAAGTGGCTACTATTACGCAATACAGGGATAGACAGAGGACTAGTCTAGACACTAAAGGCCCCTCGACCCACTTTCCTCCGAAGATATTTTCGGGACAACGTGACAGGTGGTGTGCCCGTCATCATGTTTTTTATATACAAGCCAACGATGTAATTCGTACTTAGGTTTTTTGAAAAGCCCATTGATACGAGCCTACCACCTGGGGATCGAACTCGGGTCTCTCGACTCGGAATTCCGACCACCCAACCACTCGGCTTTCATGACTTTTTAAAGAAAATGGAGCTGATGATTTAAACAATTTTAAAATGACATTATTATCTCCTCAAAAGTACATCAAAGATCGTAGATATCAGGTACTATTGTAACTTAGAATTTAATTTTTCAGAGGAGAGCTGTAACAAGCATTTATTAGAGAGCTGTAACGTAAAGCGTTGCTATATTAAACAGGTGGCAGGGTCGTGCCAATGGGTTATTTTAAAAACTTATGTACGAATAACATCGTTGGCTTGGACGTAAAGACGGCGCCGGGCTCACCATCTATCACGTTGCCCCGAAAAAAATCTACGGTGGAAGGTGGGTCGAAGGGACTTAATTGTCTAGACTAGACCTCTGTCTACCCCTGTATTGGGAATTGCGTGAAGATATTTACTTTATTTACTTTTTTACTGTTTCGTTCATGTCTTTCAAAGAATATTTGTAGTAATAAAAGCACAGTGCGGAGCACTATGTCATCGACCGCTTGCTGCCGAGTCCGCCACGCGACTTTCGACATCAACCTCCGCGGACACATGCTCTGATGCTAAGTTGATAGCATGTATTTAAAGAAAATCTTTATAAGTTACATGAAGATGTATAATCTCGGGAACTACTGTTACCTATTCGATACTTCATAGGTAGATAAGAGAAGCTCAGTCGGCCAAAGTTTAAATACATGCTGTATTTAAAGAAAATATTTATAATTTACATGAAGACGTATAATCTCGGAATCTACTGTTACCTATTGTTCAATATTTCGTAGGTAGATAAGAGAAGCACGGTCTACCAAAGCTTACGTAGTCGTATTTTGTTCGTTTTAAAACTATCCAAATGTACAAATGTTCAAAAAATCTAACCGCTCGGGTGCGCATCAGCGGCGCCATGGCGTTGCTACAAGACCAACAGCGGAGCTACAGTGTGCATCGGGACGCAAGGAGAGCCTCGCTTCTCTCCAACGTCAACCTGCTACTGTCACATCGCCCAGTCAGATACATCAGCACCTCGCCAACAAACAATCTGAACTGTTATTAAATAAACATTAATTAGTTCCAAAAATTTATACTAATATTTCCTTTTTGGTAAAAAAGGAAATTATTTCATTTCAATGTAATTTTAGGTACTGTACTGTAATTTGTACTGAACTTAATAACTACACTTCCTTCCTGTCACTAAATATTTAATTTAATGCGTCATGTGGAGCGTAAATATTTACCGCGATGTTCTATTTCGGTATCCAGGAAAATTGCTTCTGAGACATGCGGGACTCATTTCGAGGTTTTATTCAACATCGAACGCGTCGTCTTACATTTAATGCGAAGAAGCATTACATTTCATTAAAGGTATAAATTCAGCTTTCTGTTGTTAACGTTTCATGATTTTCCTAGTAACCATCACAAAAGATTGTCGCCATCGCCATCGCCGACATTGTCCCCATGAGACGAAACGTTTAGGAATTCAAAGAAATTCTTTAAATCCCTGACGTAATTTGGTCATTATAACTGTTTTCTGATACAATTCATTTTTTACGTCTAGTGATTATCATTTAAAGCTAATGAGTTGATAATGGAATCGATGTCTAAACATTTTCATGTCGTAAATAATGTTCTCATGTTTATCCAAATACGCGCAAGTCTTTTGAATATTTGATCATTTGGAATATGGAATAGCTTCTTCGCCTTGGTTTGACCTCGTGTTAAGGTCTGAGCAGCTTGAGTTAAGCTTGCACATAGCTTACATGCGTATACGTCTAGTTTTATCACAATGCGACCGTTTCAGATAGATAAAAATATATGAATATTAGTAATTAGTCGGCAAGCTGTCCCGCAGGGCAATGATCTGCGGTTCATAAAATTCCCAATGATCATAATAATACGGTACCCAATTAAATTCTTTCTAAGCTTTTGCCGCAGGGAATCCTATGATTACAACTCCACTACCGTGGTCAATAGCAATATAAATGTAATTGATTTTAAGTATCTCACATTTGATGGGAAATCCATTGGGAAATGAAACTTTTTCAATTAATTTCAAATATTTAATAGGAGTTCAACACAATTTTAATAATCCTAATTTGTTTTGTACTGGTTTTATTAATTTTTTTTTTCATTAATAAATTTACATTTTTCATTTGTAATGAAGATGTGTGAGAGTCAGATTTAAATTGGAAATTGCATTTGTATTATACTTGAATTGACGTTATGTACAAATATTCTCATCTGATTTAGGACACTGAAAATATTCAAACTCACCATTGTAAACTAACACAAAAGAATTATTACCTAATTGAGAACCTCGTCCTTTTCTAAGTTGGTTAAATCACTCATCCAATCAGTTCCAACACTAAAACAAAACAAAAAACTACGACGTACTGCTGCATTCTGAAACCTAAACGGCTGCCGCACAAGACGTATTGCATCTGATAAGTGCAGGTGTTCAGGACAAGTTCAGTTGTACCAGTATGTTGGATCATTACTTATTGTTTGACTGTTTTAACTTTGGTTTCTGAATTTTAGCTCAGATATTTTGCTAAATGATAGAAAAAATTAAGTATAATTAAAATTAATTATCAGTAAAATTAAATTAATGATGTAAAAAATTTCAAATCATATGTATGTTTTTTTTTCATTAATTATCTGATGATTGAAAACGGGCTGACGGGTTTCTCAAAAACTTATGTACGAATTATATCGATGGCTTGGACGTTGAGAACGCGACGGGCTCACCACCTGTTACATTGTCCCAAAAATATCTTATGTGGAATGTGGGTCGAAACCACTTAATTGTATTGGGAATGTATTGATTTATTGCGTGTACGTGAAGATATTTATTTTATAAAGGTAAAGCTGGATCTCATCTCATTGTATCTCACAATTTTATTAGATAAACAATTACATAATTTCATGAACTAACAATATAACAATTCAACTAAGGACAATAAAAATAACTAGCGTGAATAGACAGACAGGTTTAGGGTGCGGAGTGCGAAGTGTGACGTCGCAGGTTTGGGCCCGCCATTGTCGTCTCGTAGTGACGTGAACCACTTCCAGACACAAGCAATGCAGCTTAGTTGGAGTGGTTAACAGGAATGCTAGTAATGCTACTTGGAATTGCTATCATTGTTTATAAAAAAGAAAAAATATAATCAAATTGATGACTTGTAAAATAAAAAATTTATAAATATCTATACGCCTTTCTGAATACTGGGGTAGACAGAGGTCGACACAAATAAATCCTTTCGACTCACCTTCCACCGCAGACATTTTTAGAACAACGTGACACGTGGTATAATAAAGAATATATAAATATATAAATAAATAAATAATCGTAGTTCCGAAGCATATTCTAAGAGGTATTATAGTAAAGCATTTAGAGTAAATGTTTGAAATTATCGCAGAGCAGTTTTTTTTCTAGATATTATATTAGTTATCATTTTCTTATTTATTTATGTATTTTTAACTAGTTCTCAATTTAAATTCAGTGCATTAATTCCATCGTGAATGTCATCAACACTAGATTGCACGTAGCGCTGTAAGTCATCAGCATAGAGATAGTACGAGTACGTTCTTAAGTTAATAAAACTATAATAGGAGATATAGATACAATAATAGGAGAGAGAATGAGATCCCAGATTAGACTCGTTGGGATCAAAGTTTAAAACACATTTTCTATTCTTTATCGGATCTGGGTGTTTGTGGTACCCTGGTTATTCTGATTTCATAACATAAGTGTTGAAGGTACTTACTTTGGCATCAGAGCAGTGTATATATGATGTCGTCCTTATGTGTGTATTTATTTATTATACATCAAAAATATAAACCGATATTTTCAATTAAACAACAAAGCCTTCAATAGCAAATTGATAATGTTTATTGGAATCAACGCAACGAACTTCTCCGTCAAAGCCACCCCCCACCCCGAGTATTCAAATCATAAATCTAGTCACAAGGGGTAGTTCTGCTGTAATTAGATCATGTCACTTTCTAAAATAGAAATTAATTTAAGGTTAAATTTATGTCGTGTTCAAGTTGCTATTGTGCATGAACCTGGAATTAAAATTCATCATGGGCGCAATCGCGCAGTCAGATCAGCCCGAACAAACAGACAGGCAGACAAAAATTGTAAAAAAATATTCATAGACATGTAGTAAAAAACCATTATTTTAATATTACAAAAATACACTCCAATTTTATTTAATTAATTAATTAAATATCAATTAATCAATCAATCAATCAAATCAATTAATTAAAAATGTATACATGTAGTATAGATTTTTAATTATACATAATTTTTTTGTACCACGGCTGAGTCCTATGAGCCTATATCCAGTAGTGGCTTTTACATGGAGATATGTACATATTCTGACACTTATAGATAGTGGATCTCCTTAAAAATTTGCATTAAAGTTATGTCTTATAATAATGACGTTATCAAATGTCTAATAAGGAATGACTGTTTTTACTTAACATAAGATATAAATGGTCCCAAAAAGCAAACCGTGTAGACAGAGCTCTATATAATTAACAAGTCTTTTCCACCCACCTTTCAACGCAGACATTTGTGACAGGTCTATCGCTGTCTTAGTGTCAAAGACAAAGTTGCAACATACATAATTGGATACATATTTACATTTTGACATCCTTGACCCCAGTACAAACAGTCACACAAATGTTGCCCATAGCGGTCGAATTTACACCCGTATTCTTATTTTCCAAAGCAGGGTAATGAAACGATAGACTAGATCGGGACGTCGCTGTAGTGAAAGATGTCATCAATCAATTGTCTATAGCGCACACAAGAAATTTTATCAGCTACAGTACCTAAATTAATATATTTAGTGATCGGCTTGGATTTAGTTCAGACAATTTGCAGAATCTCAAAACATATAGGACTGTTTTAATTTTTGTTAAATTCTTATTTATTAATTTTATGTACATTTTAAAAGTCACGATAACCGAGTGGTTGGGTGGTCGGAATTTCGAGTCAAGGAACTCGCACCAGGTGGCAGGCTCGTACCAATGGGTTTTCAAAAACTTGTGTACGAATTATATCGTTGGCTTGGTCTTGGAGGGTCTGGTTGTGGTACCTCCGTTGTATCCGATTCCATTACACGCGCGCTTTGGTTACTTACTTTGGGATAAGAGTAACGTATGTGATGTTGTCCCTACCTATTCATTTGATGAACGGAAATGTATAAATGAATGAATTAAATATGCTTTATTGTACACCGAAACATTAAATTAATACATAATAATACATAAATACATATATAGATAGGGACAAAATCACATACATTGCTCCGATCCCAATGTAAGGTGCTAAAGCACTTGTGGTATGGGAATCGGAAGCAACGAAGGCACCACAAACACCCAGGCCCGAGATAATGTAGAAAACGTGGTTTTTCTATATTTACCCGACTGGGAATCGAACCCGGTACCTCGAGATAGCGACACCTTGAAAACCGGCGTTTACGCCACTGTTCCACAGAGGTAAATTAACAAACGAAATACAGAAATGATTTGATTATGTTTTTTATCCCATACAAATAGTAGCTTTACTTAAGTAAAGCTACTATTTGTAACTTGGATACAATGATCGATGAAGATGATGCATACAGATATACATGCGAATGTTACACTCCATTAACTCGGACTGCAGAACTGTGACGGCCGACGTAATGTCACGTTCGTTCATAAACAAAGCTGACATTTGTCACCTGTCTGGCGCAAATGGTCGCACAAAGTTGGCTGATGCCAAGTTACATGTGCTATATTCAGTAGTTCGCTACTGAGAGACAATGGCGATGATAATGGTCACGTAAAGTCTAGGTTGCCGTAGTGAATTGTTGTTCTTTTATGCGAGTAAAGTCTTGCCGCTAATTCTGCGAAGGCCTTTATTAAACACTTCTGCTAGCATAAAAACGGAACGGCGGGCAGGGGTGAAGTTATTATTACTTCTGTTATTATATGAAAGTCACGATAGCCGAGTGGTTGAGTGGTCGGAATTTCGAGTCAAGAGACCCGAGTTCGATCCCCAGATGGCAGTCTCGTACCAATGGGTTTTTTCTAAAATCTATGTACGAATTACATCGTTGGCTTGGACATAAAGACGGCGCCAGGCTCACCACCTTTCACGTTGTCCCGAAAATATATTCGGTAGAAGGTGGGTCGAAGGGACTTAATTGTATAGACTAGACCTCTGTCTACCCCTGTATTGGGAATTGCGTAAAGATATTTACATTTATCTGTTATTATAATTATAAATAAATAAAATATATTATAAATTCGTATTACAACATTGCTGCTTATTTCATCAAGTTGCGACAGTTGTGATTTAGGGAGTTTAGTAAATTAGCAGCAGCATGAGCTTATATACGAATTATATACTTGGCTTGGACATAAAGATGGCGACGGATTCACCACCTATCACGTAGTCCCGAAAATATCTTCGGTGGAAGGTGGGTCAAAGGGACTTAATTATTTAGACTAGACCTCTGTCTACACCTGCATTGGGAATTGCGTGAAGATATTTAAATTTTTAATTTAATTTTTATGTCGACGGTTGTAACTACGTATCTATGTACTTTTTGAACAGAGATACGTGCGCCAAGTAACTGGCTTATGAGACGCTACAACAGAATATAAGATGTATGTAGCATCGAAACGAAGAACCACCAGACTATGAAATAAATTCCGTATTTAACACGAAGCCATTGCAGTGAACATGTAACGGGAGTGCGCGCGCATTTGTTGCTGAATACCGTACACGGTGTACACCTTGTAACATGTGTGACTTCGATGCGTGTTAGTGGATAGTTTGAGTTTAAGTAATGTCGGTACGGGACTCACCCGCTCCCTAATTTTCCCTTGAGTTTATGTTTTTATTTTAGATATTCTTTCTTTATTGATACATCGTCATAAAATTGGCAGTACGTCGTCTTACACGTTCTTCTACTATTTATAAACCATTGTGGATTTCATCGCGTGCTATAAGTCAATTAATTCGACGTAGTTTATGTTATTAAATTAAAGAGAAAAAAGTTGAAATTACAGCTGACACGGGCGGGATTAGAAGCCGCGACCTTCACTGATCCGTGGCGGCGCTCTTACCTCCGAGCCACCGTGTCTTACACGCATCAGTTGAAATTTTAACTCTGTATTCTTTAAATACTACTTGTGCCTTGTTTATTGGCATAGGCGCCATCTGTTATCCCTTTTGCAAGTGACAATAAACAAGGCACAAGTAATATAAAGAGAATACAGAGTTAAAATTTCAACTGATGCGTCTAAGACACGGTGGCCCGGAGGAAAGAGCGTCGCCACGGATCGGCGAAGGTCGCGGGTTCGAATCCCGCCCGTGACAGCTGAAATTTTAACTTTTTTCTCTTTAATTTAATAGCATAAAAGTTCAGCATAAATATGTATACGACAAAGCACCTTCGGTTGATTCGTCATAATCGCCGCGCTTAGCAAGCGGATTGGCGATCGCGATACTATATACCGGCGATCTTTAGACGCTGCTGCTCGTCAGCGGCCTGCGTTATATTTGGAGTTGGTTATACCGCAATTTGTCTGTGGTAGCTGGTATTATCAAGAATTTTCTCTTACAACACCCACGGGAAACCACCCAAGGCATATTCTTAGTCCCATTATAATATCGACCAAAATAAAAGATGAATGCAATAAATTTTAGTAAAATCAATCACTTTCATTTATTCCTCAATTTTATTATTTTTACTAAAATAAACTGCTACTACTAATGATTACTACTAATAAATATTATTATTACTATATCTTTAACTGTGTGATGTTGTCCTTTTACACCTTCTTACATTGTATAATTATCTCGACGTAATTCTTTTCATTAACAACACTGGTAGTCTAACTGACATAAACTAAGGCTAAAAGAATACAAAGTAACTGGCTAAACTCGGTCACAGTTCGCAGTGGCTAAGTATTTTATTAATTATAAGCGAATTAAAAAAATATATAAAAATAAATATCTTCACGCAATTCCCAATACAGGGGTAGACAGAGGTCTAGTCTAGACAATTAAGTCCCTACGACCCACCTTCCGCCGAAGATATTTTCGGGACAACGTGACAGGTGGTGAACCCGTCGCCGTCTTTCTGTCCAAGCCAACGATGTAATTCGTACATATGTTTTAGAAAAACCCACTGACACGAGTCCGCCACCTGGGGATCGAACTCGGGCCTCTTGACTCGAATTTCCTACCACCCAACCACTCGGCTATCGTGACTTATAATTTAATACTTTTTTAGTAGGCGAATTAAATAATACTTTTTTTATTTTATACCTTTATAAAATGAAAAAGTATTTTTTTATCTATGGTCGAGTTAAAAAAAAACTTAATAAAACGGTTAGCTGAGCTGGTCAACTCTTTCGGAAGTCGATGTTTGCAATCCATTTGTGCTATGTGTAAGCCGAATTAATGTTTACTTTATTCCTCAATTCATCTATTCCTAGGTACCAGTCTACTAAAATAAACAGCACGATAACCTAAAGACAACCAAGACTCGAGTACACGATGTTGTTCTAAATTTAAATCTAATCTGTTATTCGCATAAAAAAATGTGGAAGAAAAAAAGGTGGTTCTTACCGAAGAGGTTTCATTATCTAGAGAATCAATAAAGTCTGTGTTTTAGATGAAGTTAAAAATATGGCAATTAAATTATCTCAGTAAGGAAAACTATTTTTCGCAGTAATTACGTGGGCGTGAGCTGCCACGGACAGAGTAACATTAGTTTGAGCTCAAGGGAGCTTAAAAGCTTTAATAAATGCTTTAATTGTTTTATATCAAACAATTTATCTCAGTAACTTAAGTAGGATAACTAAACGTTAATTCGTATTAAAGATTTAAGAGTTTTTTCTCAATTTAAGTGGGCATGAAGAATCTATCGCAGACCGCGCCTGGCTGTTAGGAAAGAAACCTTATGGGTGCGCTCTTAAATGTAGCTAGATTTCTTGCACTCAGTTTAATATTATAAATATTTGGTCTAATATTCGGGTCTGGGTGTTTGTGGTGCCTTCGTTGTTTCCGATTCCCATACCTCAAGTGCTTTAGCATCTTACATTGGGATCGGAGCAATGTATGTGATGTTGTCCCTATCTATATACGTATTTATTTATTTATTATTATTGTTATTAATGTGGTGGGTCAACAGGACGAGGAACTCATTGAAGGAAAGTCGGTAAGTGCCCACAGCTGGGCAAGGGCCTTCTCTCAATCATCCATTGTGAGATATTGGAGTGGTCCAGCATTCTGCTCAAGCTCGTGTTGGCCCACTCCGCACGTCTTCGAAGCATGTTTTTATTTATGTCTCTGACAAGAAGGTTTAGTTACGACATTTCTTCTACCGTCGAGCTAGTGGTATATGAGGACTTAATGCTAATACTGAAATCTGGGATAGTGGGCCGCCCACGGCACTTCACTCACTTCGTATTAAAATATTAATTTAAATTCTAGGCAGCGGGTACAGCAGTTATAAGCCAATTACATTTAACATAACAAAACAGATCAAAACAAAGTTGACCGATATCGGGCAGCCGCGTCTAAGGTGCGAGCACTCTGGAACTGCTATCGCCAATGCGTTTGCACAGCGTAACGATTATGCCAATTTTTTCTTATATGTGGTCTTACCCTGCGGTACGCTTTTGCAGACCCTAATGTACGTATACATGTGACATGTTGCGGTAACATAACAACATGTCAGGAACCGCAGGAGATTGGCGGCGGTCTGCTGCAGCCCGCCCGGCGCGTGTTGTCACGCTCACCTAAGAGATACACTTTGAATTGAATATTAGAACAGAAGGATTTAATGTATTTTTGCCTATTTAGATTGTATATCTAAATAGACAAAAATGTATAAGTCAATTTTGTTTTCCGAATATCGTGTGGTGGTTTAAGAATATGCGCCCATATTATTACCCGTGTATGTAAGCGGCGAATAAGGGAAATATAACTATGACGGTACGAGCAGCCGTCGGATGGCGGGATAACCGTACCGACACTATACCAAATCAGACATCAGACAAGACAGATCGGCGACAGGCACCAGGGTGCTTCTGACTACTAGTGCATTGGAATTTCACTCATCATCAGGCATCAGGAGAGTTATTTACTGGTTGCGACGTTCCGGAGTAACGTTCTCATGGAATAAGAAGTTAAAACTAGAACAGTCTCTGAAGTCTCTAAGTTGTTTTTTGACCAAAATTTTTCTTGATTAGCGATCGCAGTACCGGACACCTCGCACTTACGACTTCTCGTCATCACTTTGTAGAAATTTTGTTCAGTATTTATCTTTACAGGCATCCCTTAGCCAGTTGCCCAAAAGTGTGTGACATTTTTAAAAAAGTCCTTAAACACATTTGTTTCTTACACACATGTTCATATTTACTATAAATGAATTTTTCAAATTTTTTCCAGTTCAGTTTAATCACTTCTTAGCCATAAATAGAAACATTTCGTTAAAATTACGCAGCCGTAAGTTTTTTTGATTAATTTAGTGATTTTCAATGGCGCAGTGTACAGATGAGAGGGCAGAGCGTGTCTTAATAGTTTTTATTATTAACAAGTTTAACTTTTATGTTTCTCGAAACGAACGAAACTTTTTCTATTATAAAAGTTTTGCATTTAATGAATGAATGTGAAATACTCTCTGAGCTTTAAATCGAGCGGAAGTTTTAAAAAGAAGTCGCTTGGTTCGCCTTCATTAAATTTATTTAATTATGATATCGTCATCACTTACTGAGTGTACCTTTACGCATTTCCCAAAACTGGAGTACTCAGAGCTCTCGATTATTTAGTCCCTTCGACATTTTCAATGACGCTTATTTGGAACACACAGACTGGTAGTAAGTTTATATATATATAAACATTTAATTCGTGAATTTAGTATAAGCTTTCATATTCACAAAAATGTTTGCCTCTGGCAGAATTAAAACCAGCAATGCATTGCGTTCTTCGACCGAGATAACTATTAAAAATAAATCGCAATGGTGTTCGCAATTGTCAAATATAATTAATTATGATGTCGTCATTAGTTACCATATCTTCACGCATTTTCTAAAAATTTAAATAGTTTTAGTATCAAACAATTTGGTATAGAATTTCTGAGATAAACCATTATACTACTGATTTCCTCGAGGGTGAATTATAAGTTTGTTACTAATGGTTTCACTAATGGACGCGGGAGATAAGCCGATGCGTATTAAACTAACGTGGGATATGATTAAATTAATCAGCTGCTCAAAACTTTACTTTGAGTTAGTAGTGTATGATGTTTATCGCATAAGTATTCTTATAACTAATCTACGCGACTAACAATTGTACATCGAGTATGTAAATATCATCAAAGTGCAGTCAGCGCTCGGCGGGCGCCGCGGTTCGCCCGCAGTCGTTCCGATCGTCGCACGCAACTCGACCTTATGCAACCCTGTTTATACAATTGACACAGCGTTTTCATTCCCGTTGAATGATAAATAACATTTATACATAACATACATACATACATAACAAACTGACGGTTTTCTAACAGGCTGTTTTATATCGCTGCACGGAAAATTAATTTGATTTTCAAAATCATTATAATGTTTTGATGATTCAAAGATCATCAAAACATTATATTACAAAAGTCTAACATTAAAGTACTAATTCAATTATACTGTTTCGTTCAGGTCTTTCAAAGAATACTTCTAGTAATAACAGCACGGTGCGGAGCACTATGTCATCGACCGCTTGCTGTCGAGTCCGCCACGCGACTTCAACCAACATCAACCTCCGCGGACACATGCTCTGATGCTAAGTTGATAGCATGTATTTAAAGAAAATCTTTATAAGTTACATGAAGACGTATAATCTCGGGAACTACTGTTACCTATTCGATACTTCATAGGTAGATAAGAGAAGCTCAGTCGGCCAAAGTTTACGTAGTTGTATTTTGTTCTTTTTAAAACTATCCAAATGTACAAATGTCGAAAAAATCAAAAATATCCAAATATGTTGATTATTAAGCAAACGGCGTTTCAGCCTGCTCGGGTGCGCATCAGCGGCGCCATGGCGATGCTACAAGACCAACAGCGGAGCTACAGTGTACATGGGAACACAAGGAGAGCATCGCTTCTCTCCAACGTCAACCTGCTACTGTCCTCATACAACACGCTACTGTCCACACCTAGTCGACAAGCGATATGAAATTGTTATTATATAAACATTGATTAGTTCCAAAAATTTATACTAACATTTCCTTTTTGTTAAAAAAAAGGAAATCATTTCATGTTAATGTAAAGTTATATTTTACTGTAGGTAATGTACTATAATTTTTACTGAAGAAATAATTACACTTCATTTCAGTCACTAAATATTTAAATTAATAATATAATGTGTCATGTGGAGCGTAAACGTTTGCCGCGAGATATTATTTCGGTATTGGAACATGGGACTTTGCTTTTTATTCACGCATAACTCATTTCGAGGTTTTATTAAAGGATCCCGGCGTAATTTGATAATTTTAGCTCTTTTCTGGTATAATTCATTTTTTTGCGTCTAGTGATCAACATTTAAAGCTAATGAGTTGATAATGGAATCAATGTCTAAACATTTTCATGTCGTAAATAATGTTCTCATGTTTATGCAAAATGCGCAAATCATTTAAATATTTGATCATTTGGAATATCGAATAGCTTCTTCTTCTTGGTTTGACCTCGTGTTAAGGTCTGAGCAGCTTGAGTTAAGCTTGTATATAGTATAGAGTTCAACACAATTTTAATTTTACGACCCAATAATCCTAAATTTGTTTTGAACTGGTTTTTTTTTCTGGTGGTAATTTTTTCATTAATAAATTAACTTTTTCCATTTGTAATGAAGATGTGTGAGGGTCAGATTTAAATTGGAAATTGCGTTTGTATTATATTTGAATTGACGTACAAATATTAACATCTGATTTAGCACACTGAAAATATTCAAACTGACCACTGTAAACTAATACAAAGAATTATTGCCTAATTGAGAACCTCGTCCTTTTCTCAGTAAGTTAAATCACTCCTCCAATCAGTTCCAGCACTAAAAAAAAAAAACAAAAACCGACGTACTGATGCATTCTGAAACCTAAACGGCTGCCGCACAAGACGTATTGCATCTGAGCAGTATTCAAAAATTAGATCCTTACTTGTTTGTCTGTTTTAATTTTGGTTTCAGAATTTTAGCTCAGATGTTTGGCTAAGTGACAGAAAAAGTTAAGTTAAATTAAAATTAATTATCAGTAAAATTAAATTAATGGAATAAAAATTAAGCAAATCACACGAATGTTTTTCTTTTTTCATTAACTATCTCATGATTCGTTTTTATTAATATGTCAAGCATGTGAGCTGCTGTATTATTCTTAATTTGCTTGTTATGTTTTTATTCTAAAAATGTTCTTGAGTGAGCAACCTCTTCTCCACAATGTGGGAAACCCCCCACAAGATAGAGTGACGACCTCAAAAATGTGGAGGGGAGTCGATGGATGCAGGTGGCTGCAGATCGTTCTTTGTGGCGCATTCTAGAGAGGCCTATGTTCAGCAGTGGACCTTTGATAGACTTTAAAGAAGAAAAATGTAAAGTAATGAATATTTACTTACAAAACAAAGTTGGCGCCAAACCCCCGTGACGCGTAGGAAACTGAGACTTAAAATTTCATTGGTTGGAATTTCGAGTCGAGAGACCCGAGTTGGATCCCCAAGTGGCAGGCTCGTACCAAGTTTTTCAACAACTTCGTACGAATTATATCGTTGGCTTGGACAGAAAGGCGGCGACGGGCTCACCACCTGTCACGTTGTCCCGAAAATATCTTCGGTGGAAGGTAGGTCGAAGGGACTTAATTGTCTAGACTCGATCTATGTCTACCCCTGTATTGGGAATGGCATGAAGATATTTATTATTATTTTCTCATTTAAATAATTATTTCATAATGAGTGTCAGAATATGTACATATCTTGTAAAAGCCTCTACTGGATAAAGCTTTATAGGACTCAGGCGTGGTACAAAAAATAACGTATAATTGAAAATCTATACATGTAAATAAAATTGGAGTGTTTTTTGTAATATTAAAATAATCGTTTTTTACTACATGTACACAAATATTTCTTTTTTACAATTTTTGTCTGTTTGTTCCGGCTAATCTGTCTGTGCACCCATGATGTATTTTAATTCCAGTTTCATGTAGAACAGCAACATGAACACGACATAAATTTAAACATTAATTAATCCCAATATTAGACACGCATTGACACAATTTGAGAATGTGACATGATCTAATTACAGCAGAAATTCCCCTTGTGACTCGATTTATGATTTCATTACGCGGTGTGGGGGGCGACGTGGCCGGAGAAGGTCGATGTGTTGATTCCAACAAACATTATTAATTCGCTACTTAACGCTTTGTTGTTTAATTGAAAATATCGTTTGAATGTTTGATGTACAATAAATAAATGATGTATAATAATAATAATAATCATATACATTGTTCTGCTGCCAGAGTAAGTAGCTTCAACACTTGTGTTATGAAATCAGAATAATCAGGGTACCACATACACCCAGATCCGAGAAAGTATAGAAAATGTGTTTTAAACTTCAAATTCCAACGAGTCTAATTAGGGACCTCATTCTTTCTCCTATTATTGTATCAGTTTTATTTACTTAATAACTTCTGAAGTTAATTGCTGGTACCATCTCTGTGCTGATGACTAACAGCTTTTGGTGCAATCTAGTATTGATGACATTCAAGATGGAATTAATGTACTGAATTTAAATTTAGAAATAGTTAAAAATAAATAAGTGAATTGGGATATGTTTACTTACATAAAAAATAAACAAATAAATATCTTCATGCAATTCCCAATACAGGGGTAGATAGAGGTCTAGTCTAGACAATTAAGTCCCTTTGACCCACCTTCCACCGAAGATATTTTCGGGACAACGTGATAGGTGGTGAAAACCCATTGGTACGATCCTGCCACCTGAGGATCGAACTCGGGTCTCTTGACTCGTAATTCCGATCACCCAACCACTCGGCTATGGTGACTTTCTTATATAACATCTGAAAAAACTGTACTGCGATGATTTCAACCATTTACTCTATATGCTTTACTATAATATCTATTAGAATATGCTTCGGAACTACTTACTACTTATGCGCTTTAGAATATAAAACGTCGTTACACAGAATATTTCTGTCTCCGGTACAGAAATTACGTCGCGAACTCGGCGGGAGCGAGTTCGCATTAGCTATATCCTGCACTGAGCGTATCGACCTCTTTATAGCCGGCGTCTCTTTCCTTAATACTTATTTGATTTTTTTTATTTATCATTTTTAATGTAAACAATTTCCCGCCATCTTTGAAATATTAGCCGCGACAACCAGTTTTTGTGAAACAAAATAACTTTTCTTATTTTCAAACGTTTTTTCATACCGGCGACAACTAATTAAGTGTCGTATTTCATTGCGGAGTATAAAAAACATCTTCACGCCATTCCCAATACAGTGGTAGTTAGAGGTCTTGAAAGTAAAGCATTTTAGACCCTTCTTCCAACGAAAAATTTTTTTGGGATTATCCCAACAGGTTACACGTGGTGAGCCCGTCGCCGTCTTAATGCCTAAGCCAATGATGTAAATCTGACAAAATTTCTAAAAAATCATTGGTATGAGCCGTGTGGATCGAACTCGGCTATCGTTTATTTATATGATGCAATGCAGTTAAAATTAGCGAATAGATTATGATAAAGTTCCTTCGTTTAAGGAACCACTTATTATTGAATTGTTCTTGAATTAGTATGAACGGGGATAAATAATGATAAACACTTTTAAATCGCGCATAAAACATTTGTCTCTGATTACAAAGTGGCTATTTACATAAATTGCTAAAATTCTTGGACGGAATACAAACTGTTACATGTTTTTTTTTACCATTCGCTCTTAACAAATTTTTGACGTACCAGAAGCTATTTAGCCAGAAGAAAATATGTTGTCTGCGTGGATAAGTGTAATGACCACGAAATTAATTATTGCAGTCGACAAGTTTGACATTTTCACATTTCTTGTTCATTGATCTGAGATTATATCGCGAATTGAAACGAAGATCAAAGCAATTAACAATGAAGCTGAAAATAAAGGAATGCTGTATGAATCTGAAGTATTATAAGTCACACTCAACAGGATATCCGAGTCCAAGTTCAGAGTATGTATATTTCGCATCCAGTAGACACAAAAGAATGGGCTGGAAATTTTGTTGAGATTAAATCCAACAAGAACTCAAACTCGGACGACTTAATCGTATAGGGAATGGCGTGAAGATATTTCTTTATTTAATAAAGCTAAAGCTGGATCTCATCTCATTGTATCTCACAATAGTATTAGTTATACAATTTTATGTACTAACAATAAAACAATTCTAATGAGAACAATAAAAATAACAAGCATGAATAGACTAATGGCTTTGGTTGCGGAGTGCTAAGAGTGACGTCGCAGGTTCGGGCCCGCAATTGTCGTCTCGTAGTGTCGTGAACCACTTGCAGACACAAGCAATGCACCAATTATTTAGAGTGGTTAACTAGGATGCTAGTAATGTCATTTGGAATTGCTAGCATTGTTTTTATAAAATAAAAAAAATGTAAATAAATTGTAAAATCTCAATACTGGGTAGACAGGGGTGGACATAGGTCTAGACAAAGAAGCCTTTCGACCCACCGAAACCATTATTTTAAAAACAATGTGACATCTAGTGAGCCGGTCGTCTTTATGTCCAAGCCGATGATATAAGTCTTGTATATGTTTTGAAAAAAAAAAAAAACCATCGAACTCGGGTCTTTTGATTACAATTACGATCACCCAACCACTCGGGTATCGTGACTGTTTTTGTGACTTTGATGACATGTGATTTGAAAATTTATGCTATAATGAACTGATCTAGATTATTAAAATTAGTTAACCTATTTAGGAAATAAAGTAATGCTTTCCATTAAATTAAACAAAAAAAATTAAAATAATCAACTGACACGTGCGGGAACCGCGCCCGCGACCTTTGTTACAGTACGGCAAAGGTCGCGGGTTCGAAATCATCATCGTAATTTATTTGCTTTAAAATCAATAAAAATTGCATAATACTTTATTGTCCCACGAGCTGTGCTACTGGCCCAAACGACGGCCCATGTGTTCATAATGTGATGGATTTTATCATAATTTAATTTGTCTTACATTTTGGTCGAGATCGTAACGGTCTAAGAACATGACATGCCCTTCCATACCGAGAGTGTCCTAAGAGGCGACTAGGAGAAATCATGACAATACTATGGAATCTGGCCATAGACAGATTGCGGTACAACCATCTTGAAAAATAACAGACTAAATTAAGCGGACATTATGGAAGAGGCCTGAGTCCAGTAGTGGACTAGAAAAGGTGTAGATAATAGATAATTGAAAAAGTCATTCATTACCTGTGTGGCCTATTGAAAAAATTTATTAAAAAATCTAAAAATTTATTAAATATTTATTAAAAAAAAAAATTATTAAAAAAAAATGTAGAACCTGTCAACGATGTCCAGCCAAATTTTATAACACTTTATCGAACGCGTAACGAAAAGTGCTTGAGTCCCGGACCAACATTATTTAAACGCAACCTATCCACAAAACACATCGAAGTCACACATGTTCCTAGGTCACTACTCACAGTAACAGCATCAAATACACGCGCACTCCCGTTCCATGATCACTGCAATACCGTTGTGTTAAATGCAGAATTTATTATATAAACAACTGGTGACCCGCCCCGACTTTGTTCCGGTAGCAGAGCATACACGATCATACATGTTATATTCAGTCGTAGCGTCTTTTAAGCCAGTTACTTGGAGCACGTGTCTATATTCAAAAAGTACAAGGTTACATAGTTACAACCATCGAAATGCTCCAGATAATTTACAGACGTAACTACATCAATGTCATGATTATTTTTCTCACAACTGACTCCGCCCACTAGTGAAAACCGCAATAGTTCAGTTTTAAGTTTCTCCTAGTTTACACAGATGCCGTGGCGAGAAAATTTTGTAATGTAGGTATATATAGTAATAATAAATAAGGGCGTATGGTAGTGGCGTAAGAGAATCTGCCATCCCATCTCATCCCGTGGGTGTCGTAAATGTCGACAGAGGGATTTATATGTATCAGGAGATGGGCAGCAGCATCTTCCTGCATAAACTTCAAAAAAAAACTGCTGTTGCCAACACGCTCGCCAAGGTGGCGGCCATGGTAACGGCGGGGCGGGGGGTGCGAAGAATCTCCGGATGAGATTGCGCTGCCAACCCCGACGACTGCACCTGGCAACATATAACGCACGCACATTGAAGTCCGACGAGATCGTCGAGTATACTTCAAAGCCTTAAGACGAAAGTTTATAACCAGTGCGTGTTGCCTATTGATCTGAAACTTGGTTGTTCACTGCGGGCCGTATGAGGCGGCTCAAAGTTGCTCAGCGTGCTATGGAAAGGGCTATTTTGACAGTGATAGAGCCAGGCATCAGCTTTTGTTGTTGCATGAATAGGCCGGCTCGACCGGGGAAGTACCACGAACTCACAGAATACCGGCGTGAAGTACACGACGTGAAGAACACGACTTTCGACATTGCTTTGTTCAGTTTGTGATTAAGCTAAGAATACAATAAGTATTTACTGTTATCTGATTCAATTTCGAGTTTAATTCGAATAACAATTCAGTGAGAACTGAGTACCATTTAGTACAGCTCATAGAATTGTTACGGTGAGCAGCCAGTGCCATGTACTAGAGTACGAATATAAAGATATGGCTACAGTAAATTCCTGTTGAAAATCATGTATATTTCTGTTCACACTTAGCCAATTTTTCTGGAAGATGAGTGTGAGTCTGCTTTGTATTGTTAGCTGTTTATTTTCTTCTCTTTGTAGTTTTTAGTTGATACAACTAGGACCTTTATGTACTTATATACAAAATTGTGTACGTCTGCCGCTCCCAGAAGTGAATTAGTGATGTAAGCCGCACAGCGAAATAGATTTTGATATGTAATTCAAATTATTTTTCATAAAAGGTAGTTTTTATTCCGGTAAAATTTAGTCATATACTAGAATTCTTGGTAGTTCAATTCTAAGAAAACAACCTTGAAAGTTGTTTTTATTATTATAATTGTATAACGTAATAAACACGCTCAATCAAAATCAAACGCCAAACCATCTGAAGCCCAGTTAGAATCGGACCTTCGTCCGAACACACCAGCTAATACAATTTGGTCGATATAACTTTGTCGGTTTTACATTTTTGAATATTCGGTTGTGTTAGAAAGATCGATAAATGACGCGTCTATTGATTTGCTACACCATTATATTGCCTGTCACAATTTTATCTATATTTAATGTTAAATTTGATAGAAATAGGTTCCTTTTTGCGGTCAAATGGTGTTCATATGTGCCTTAGTTTTTGCTGTGAAAATTGTTTTATGGGTTTTATTTTTTAATATTAGTTTATTTAACATATTTTGATGCAATTTTTCTCGTTGCACTTTTTACAAGATTTACTACGGGGAGTGCTCCGAGGAATTGTTCGGATTAATCCCAGCCGCTGGATTTCACCATCGTACCTTACGGCACAGTCAAAAATTCCATCAACACCATCTTGATGCTTGGAATTCCACCACAGTGCGTTTTTCGCGCAATTTTCTGCCACGCACTTGCACTTTATGGAATGTGCTGCCGTCAGCGGTTTTCCGGACCGATACGACTTAGGGACCTTCAATAAAATAGCCTATACCTTTCTCAAAGGCCGGCAACGTATCTGCTACGCCTCCGGTGTTGCGGGTGTTCATGGGCGGCGGTAATTACTTACCATCACGTGAGCCACCTGCTCGTTTGCCTCCCTTCCCTATAAAAAAAATTACGTGATTAACTTCTGACGTATAATAATCATAGTCGAGTGGTTGGGTGATCGGAGTTCGAATCAAGAGACCCGAGTTCGATCCCAAGGTCACCGGCTCGTACTACATGGTTTTTTTAAAAACTAAATTTTTTTGTATTAAGTTCTATCCATATCAATTATTCTCTTTTTATTTTGTTACATTTCTCTTACACATTTTTGATAAAGTTACTTCTACAGTTTTAGTTTTCTAACTTTTCATTCCATTCTTTTCATTCTTTTCATCCCATTCTGATAATTTCTATTTAGGAAATTGAAAATTTATCTTTGTATCATTATTTATAATCTTTAAATTTATTTGTTCTAGTTTTTTTGCTTATTTCCTTTTTCCTCTACATAAAAAATTAAAAGTCTTGCCTCATTTTCTAAATATCTATACCTTTTTCTTGTTCCTTTATTTTGGTTTGATAGCTAATAAATTGATAGCTAATAAAGGACGTTTTTAACCGAAATTTCATAGATGGCGCTTAATCTCAGTAGCTTAATATCTAAGCATGTAATATTTTATAAACTTTTTGTAGAAATGTTTTTAATAATTTTAGATATCCCAGCACGAAATATTGGAATACAATAAAATTCTTGAATTAACCAGACTACACCGTTTCCTCGCCTATACATTCTTTTTAAGTTTTATTGTGAAAGTTTTATTTTGACCTTAGTCACCTACTTTTCCATATTGTTGGTGGGACAAAATATCGTCAACTTAACACTTAGAAATAAGATATTCTTGAAAAATATTTCTTAGAATAATATATTAATTATTGCCCTTACTAATACGAAGACGAAATAAGAAAAAAATATAGCAACAGCACCATCTAGTGAAATACTGCTGAACCACGACCACTCCATTGATGATTACTTTGAATTTATCCATGATCATAGTCAATAAAATAAAATTGAGTAAAAGTGAGCAGGTGGTGCTTAAAAATACAATTACAAATTCTTTATGCTCATTTAATCTGCATATTTTAGTGATTCGAAACTATTTAATTGTCTACTCCTCCTTTTACACCATTATAAGGTATTTCTATCCACGCTATTGCGTGAAGATGTTTTATATGTTGTTATCACTTAATATCTGGTATTGATTTTGAATTAAAGCTTAAAAACTATATACATCACAACATAAGTCCTCAGCGCGTCTCAACGTCAGCGATGCGGCTACAGCGCAGTTATTCAGGGTGAAGGCAGCTGCACGACGCAGTGTTGGCTGACTCCGTGATGGGGGAATGGATCTTTCGAGTATGTTTGACGTAATGACAATTGTATCAGGTATATACGGAGTACAGTCAACTCTCGAAATCCAGCCCACTCCACCGATAATAATAGCTTGGGACTTAGATGGATTAATCGTTAGTCCATAGCCCTTACTCCATTGACTTACAGCAGTCAAATCACCATTAATGGTAGTAATTGCAGTGGGCAAGTTCGCAAAGGTTGACTGCGTGTATAGTTGAAAATCGTCTGCATATATATGATAGAGAGAAGTTATTTTGTGTGAAATTGAAATTGACCTTAATCTCAAAATAGCTTTGGAAAAAATTCTAAATTTATCTTTAGTCTCATCTAGCTGGACTCAAGCTACTTTACCTGTTAGATTTGGAGGTATCGGTATAAGAGAGGTTTCAAATATTGCGCTGCCGGCTTTCCTTGCCTCCGTACACAGTGTTCATGATTTGTCACGTAAAATTCTTAAGAACGATTTGGACTTGACCTTTGCTACCGAGGCAAGAGAAGCATGGTTAAGTCTCTGTCCCGGCGAGGATATTCCACTGGAACCTAACTCACAAAAACGGTGGGATATCCCGTTGGTTCAGAATGTGCAGAAATGCTTACTGAACAATTTTCACTGTGACAGAGACCGCGCCCGCTTTCTAGGTGTTTCGACAAAGGAATCCAGTTACTGGCTACATGCTTTACCATCAAGTAACCTTGGTACATTAATAGATAACGAAAGTTTACGAACAGCTGTAGGAATACGATTGGGAGCATCGATTTGTTAACCACATCGATGTCCTTGTGGCAGCGACGTCGACGAGTTAGACCTCCACGGACTTTCATGCCAAAAAAGTGCCGGCAGACTATCTCGTCACGGTTCCTTGAATGAAATCATCCGAAGGGCTCTTGTTTCCATAAATATTCCATCGGTTTAAGAGCCTTGTGGAATATTTAGGGAGGATGGTAAGAGACCCGACGGCTTGACTTTAGTCCCTTGGGAGAGAGGCAAAGCTCTTGTGTGGGAGGCAACTTGCGTCGATACATTAGCGGCCTCTCATATCAAGGGTACTTCGATAAGGGCCGGGGCGGCATCAGAGGCAGCTGAATCGGGTAAATGGCGTAAATATGAGTCTTTGAAAGGAGACCATATATTTGTTCCATTTGCCGCAGAGACAATCGGTTTCTAAAGGAATTGTATCTGCGACTTATCGTTGCCGCTGGTGACAAGAGGGCTGGTTCTTTTCTCGCTCAACGGTTAAGTCTAGCCATTCAACGTGGAAATGCAGCCAGCGTTATTGGTACCATGCCACGAGGAGTTCTACGGTTATAATAGTTTTTAGTTAATAAGTATTGTAAATATTAACATAATTTTTTCTGTAAATAAAACATAATATCTAAATTGATTAATTAATTGTCATATAAAAACAATTTGTTAAATACAAATAATAGAAAAAGAAAGATCTCACAATTTTAATAATTCGTTGATGCACAAGTAACGTCAGCTTTAAAGTGCTTTTAGAGTATGGTTTCTCATTGTAGTTTAAACAAAATCTCACAATATTATAACAGCAATGCTCAGTGTTCAACAATATACGTCACCTCCGCCGCCTCGCTGCCACGCGAGCCACGTAAGCAGAACATCTCCAATCAAACTACAATCTAAACAGCCCTACTAAATACATTTGAAAAATGATTTTAGCTTTAGTCCTATGATAAAACTCGCGCCCGCCCCGTGCCTTAATTATTTGTACGACTAATACAAATGAACATGTGATGACAAGTAGGTATTAACTGCGTAACTGTGCTATTTGAAGTGAATGTCAATTTATAGGTTCTAAAAGTATCAAAATCTGTATTTATTTATGTATCAGCAGAACTTTCCGATGACGTATTGCGTATTATAACTGGTTGCAGAGTTTAAAGGATTTCATTAAGGCCAATGGAGATTATTTTATACAACTTTCATATTTTGTATATGTTTTTGTTTATATTAACGTATGAACTGAAATACGCTGCTATAAAACAGCAGTTAAGTGATGAGATGTTTTCTTCATTACAATAGTTAGGCATACTTAGGTGTTATTTTCAATTAATAAATATCACACTTTTCCAATACTGAGGTAGGCAGAGGCCCAAAAATCAAGTACTTTGAATGCAATTTTCCCCGAAGAATTTTTCTAGGACAACGTAAGCCAACGGTATAAAACGTACACAAAACTAATTGGAATAAGCCGAATTCCGACCAACCACTCTGCTATCGTGACTTTTCAATAGAAATATTTTTTAATATTGTATGCACATAAAATTGTAGGTATTATTTTATCTTAATATGTGCAAATATAAAAATTATATTAAAAACAAGGGCGAATACAATATAATTGAAAACTTTTTTTTCGGAATCCATTTTAGGGAAAGGGTTTTCCATCCTTTAAGTTTTTTCATTTAATTGAGTGAAATGTGTTATCATAGGATTATGTAAGCACTTGCAATCATGACACAAATATATACCCATAACAGGATTCGAACTCGTTGGCTTAGAAGGCAGAGCACCAACTGCGTCATCAGCTCGACAAAATTTATAATTAATAGACTCGTTTCGATTTTCGTTGTTAAGTGATCGTACCGACGAGATTTTTAAAGCTTACGTGCGCTTTGTGTCGTTGACTTGGACACTGTGGCGGCGACAGGCTCACTACACCACCTGCATTTCCAAGGGATGGAGTTTTAAACAGACTAGATCTCCGATTTAGTAGATTGCCTCATTTAAATGGAGGTAGACTTTTATAGAAAAGACAGGCTTTACAAAAAGTTTTGATAATATAAATATTTAAATATCTTCAAGCACAGTTCATGACGGAGTAACTATGGGAAACAGAAAATAACAGTGTCGAAAATTCATGTTTATTGATGTTGTGGCTGACTGGGTTCCTGACAATTAAACATATTCTACTAATCCTTTCATCAAAAAAACGTACCATCTTTATGACCAAGCCAGCGATATAAATAAATAATAAAATAAATATCTTCACGCATTTCCCAATAAAGGGATAGACAGAGGTCAGGCCTAGACAATTAAGTCCCTTTGACCCACCTTCCACGGAAAGTAATTTTTGAATTTTGAACCCAGTAGTACGGTGGTGACCCTGTAGCCGTCTTTATGTCCAAGCCAACGATGTTATTCATACATAAAAAATTTCATACAAGCCAACGATGTTATTCATACATAAAAAAAAACCGCCGAGTACTTAGTACGAGCCGGCCACCTGGCATCGAACTCGGCTCTCTCGACTCGGAATTCCGATCACCCAACCACTCGGCTATCGTGACTTGTAATATTAGCGATATAAATCATTCATTAATATTGGAAAAAACGAATTAGTACGACCTTACCAGTGAGGATCGAACTCGCGTGTCATGCCGCGTATTTTATATTAATATATTGTTTATACAAAAACATATTCAAAATATAAAAGTTGTAATGCGCAATTCATCATTCTGCTTATACTTACATACATACATACATGTATAAGGACAACATCACATACATTGCTCTGAACCCAACTTAAATAAATAAATAAATACATATATAGATAGGAGGACAACATCACATACATTGCTCCGATCTCAATGTAAAATGCTAAAGCACTTCTGGTATGGGAATTGGAAACAACGAAGGCACCACAAACCCATGAAAATGTAGAAAAAGTAGTTTTTCTACATTGACCCGACCGGGAATCGAACCCGGGACTTAGGGACTTTGAGGCGACACCTTGAAAACCGGTGTTTACGCCACTCGTCAACTTAAGCACTTGTAATATGGAATTAGTAACAACGAAGGTCCCACAAACAGCCAGACAAGAGAAAATGTAGAAAAAGTGTTCGGGAATCGAACCTGCATTTGTTGGCGACACCTTCAAAACCGGCCGTGTACGCCACTCGTCCAAGGAGGTCACTCAGTCCATACATTAAAATAAAATGATGCTATATTTATTTTCAATGATGCAATATTTAAAATAATCTTCACGCAATTCAAGTCACGCAAGAAGTCACGATAGCCAAGTGGTTGGGTGGTCGGAATTTCGTGTCAAGAGATTTGAGTTCGATCCCCAGGTTTGTACCAATGGGTTTTTCAAAAACTTATGTACGAATTATGTCGTTGGCTAGGACATAAAAATAGCGACGGGTTCACCTCCCGTCACGTGTCTACCCCTGTATTGGGAATTGCGTAAAGACATTTTTTTTTAAATATTGTGATTTTGACTTTAGTATGATACAGCACAGTTATCTCAAATTTCTGAAAAGATTTGGCGTAAAGAGCATCCCATCTACACCGAGGGTTGGGACCTTCTGCTGCATTTATTTCTGTACTATGTAAATTTTAAGTGTTTGTTTATCACTGAGTTAAAGCTGAAAATGTCAGTTCTAAGCTTGCCATGACGTCTTTCACGCTGCCGCAAAGCGGGTCTTACAAAACCAAACTCCGTTCACCAATAAACATATTGTGTAAATTTTAATTATCATATACAGACAATTTTAATTATTCGTAAGTAATATCAGCTTTAAATTTTATAGTGTAGATAAAACTTTGCGCCAGCCCCGTGCCTTCACTTTTTGTACGACTAAAGCAAATGGACACGTGACTAGTAGGTATTAGCTGTGTAATTTTGTAGTTGAAGTAAGCGTGGCTTTAAAAAGTATGAAAACTGAGCCGGTTCTTATTTATTGCAACTACTGAAATAACATTATAGAAAAGGATGAAAAGTAGAACACATAAACTAGTAACTTAATAGAAAAGGATTAGCAGAATTTTCCGATGATGTATTGCGCACCACAACTGGCTGCAGAGTTCCAAGGATTTTATTAAGGCCAATGGTTATTATTTTATATGAGTTCAATATTTAAAACATTGTATCATTTAAAATATACAGCGCGAAAGTTGATATTAACAGGTGTCGCGGAAGATCGAGACAAGACAAGAGTACTCGGATACCTAAACGCGCATTTATGAAGAAAATGATGAATCTGAAAGAAGCGAAAGAGGTATGTAAGGATCGTGACAGTTGGCAATCTGTTTTCTCTGGCTACCCCGTCAGGGAATGTGCGTGAAGTTAAATAAATAAATAAATATTGTATCATTTTATTTTAAAGTATGAACTGAGCGACCGGTATCCTTGGACGAGTGGCGTACCCGGCCGGTTTTGAAGGTGGTTGAGTGATCGGAATACGAGGAATGACACCCGAGTTCGATCCTCAGTAGTAAGGTCGTACTAATTAGTTTTATCCAATATTAATGAATGATTTATATCGGTAATATTAAAAGTCACGATAGCCGAGTGGTTGGGTGATCGGAATTTCGAGTCGAGAGACCCGAGTTCGATACCCAGGTGGCAGGCTCGTACCAATGGGTTTTTCAAAAACTTATAATAATAATAATATACATTCTCGCAATTCCCAGTACAGGGGTAGACAGAGGTCTAGTCTAGACATTTAAGTCCCTTCGAACCACCGAAGATATTTTCGGGATAACGTGACAGGTGGTGAGCCCGTCGCCGTCTTTATGTCCAAGCCAACGATATAATTTGTACATAGGTTTTTAGAAAAACCCATTGGTACGGCCACTAGAGGATCGAACTCTGGTCACTTGACTCGAAATTCCCACCACGAAACCACTCGGCTATCGTGACTCTAAAACTTATGTTCGAATAATATTGTTTGGAAAGGAACTTTATTGTCGAGACTAGACCTCTGTCTACCCCTGTATTGGGAATTGGATGAAGATATTTATTTATTTTATATCGCTGGCTTGGACATAAAGATGGTACTTTTGCGGTGAAAGGATTAGTAGAATATGTTTAATTGTCTGGACCCCTGTCTACCACAATAGAATGGGAATAGAATCGACAAACAATTTATCAGTGTTTGAATTTTCGACACTGTTATGGACTGTGCGTGGTGATATTTAAATATTTATAGTATCTAAATTTTTTGTAAAGCCTGTCTTTTTCTATAAAAGTCTACCTCCATTGAATGAGGCAATCTACTAAATCGGAGATCTAGTCTGTTTAAGACTACTTCGTTCGGAAATGCAGGTGGTGCAGTGAGCCTGTCGCCGCCACAGTGTCCAAGTCAACGACACAAAGCGTACGTAAGCTTTAAAAATCTCGTCGGTACGATCACTTAACAACGAAAATCGAAACGAGTCTTTTAATTATAAATTTTGTCGAGCTGATGACGCAGTTGGTGCTCTGCCTTCTAAGCCAACGGGTTCGAATCCTGTTATGGGTATATATTTGTGTCATGATTGCAAGTACTTAAAGGATGGAAAACCCTTTCCCTAAACTGGATTCCGAAAAAAAAGTTTTCAATTATATTGTATTTGCCCTTGTTTTTAAAATAATTTTTATAATTGCACATCTTCAGATGTAATAATACCTACAATTTTATGTGTATACAATATTAAAAAATATTTCTATTGAAAAGTCACGATAGCGAGTGGTTGGGTGATCGGAATACGAGGAATGACACCCGAGTTCGATCCTCAGTAGTAAGGTCGTACTAATTAGTTTTATCCAATATTAATGAATGATTCATATCGGTAATATTAAAAGTCACGATAGCCGAGTGGTTGGGTGATCGGAATACGAGGAATGACACCCGAGTTCGATCCTCAGTAGTAAGGTCGTACTAATTAGTTTTATCCAATATTAATGAATGATTTATATCGGTAATATTAAAAGTCACGATAGCCGAGTGGTTGGGTGATCGGAATTTCGAGTCGAGAGACCCGAGTTCGATACCCAGGTGGCAGGCTCGTACCAATGGGTTTTTCAAAAACTTATAATAATAATAATATACATTCTCGCAATTCCCAGTACAGGGGTAGACAGAGGTCTAGTCTAGACATTTAAGTCCCTTCGAACCACCGAAGATATTTTCGGGATAACGTGACAGGTGGTGAGCCCGTCGCCGTCTTTATGTCCAAGCCAACGATATAATTTGTACATAGGTTTTTAGAAAAACCCATTGGTACGGCCACTAGAGGATCGAACTCTGGTCACTTGACTCGAAATTCCCACCACGAAACCACTCGGCTATCGTGACTCTAAAACTTATGTTCGAATAATATTGTTTGAAAAGGAACTTTATTGTCGAGACTAGACCTCTGTCTACCCCTGTATAGGGAATTGCGTGAAGATATTTATTTATTTTATATCGCTGGCTTGGACATAAAGATGGTACTTTTGCGATGAAAGGATTAGTAGAATATGTTTAATTGTCTGGACCCCTGTCTACCACAATAGAATGGGAATAGAATCGACAAACAATTTATCAGTGTTTGAATTTTCGACACTGTTATGGACTGTGCGTGGTGATATTTAAATATTTATAGTATCAAAATTTTTTGTAAAGCCTGTCTTTTTCTATAAAAGTCTACCTCCATTGAATGAGGCAATCTACTAAATCGGAGATCTAGTCTGTTTAAGACTACTTCGTTCGGAAATGCAGGTGGTGCAGTGAGCCTGTCGCCGCCACAGTGTCAAGTCAACGACACAAAGCGTACGTAAGCTTTAACAATCTCGTCGGTACGATCACTTAACAACGAAAATCGAAACGAGTCTTTTAATTATAAATTTTGTCGAGCTGATGACGCAGTTGGTGCTCTGTCTTCTAAGCCAACGAGTTCGAATCCTGTTATGGGTATATATTTGTGTCATGATTGCAAGTGCTTACATAATCCTATGATAACACATTTCACTCAATTAAATGAAAAACTTAAAGGATGGAAAACCCTTTCCCTAAACTGGATTCGAAAAAAGTTTTCAATTATATTGTATTTGCCCTTGTTTTTAAAATAATTTTTATAATTGCACATCTTCAGATGTAATAATACCTACAATTTTATGTGTATACAATATTAAAAATATTTCTATTGAAAAGTCACGATAGCCGAGTGGTTGGGTGATCGGAATACGAGGAATGACACCCGAGTTCGATCCTCAGTAGTAAGGTCGTACTAATTAGTTTTATCCAATATTAATGAATGATTTATATCGGTAATATTAAAAGTCACGATAGCCGAGTGGTTGGGTGATCGGAATTTCGAGTCGAGAGACCCGAGTTCGATACCCAGGTGGCAGGCTCGTACCAATGGGTTTTTCAAAAACTTATAATAATAATAATATACATTCTCGCAATTCCCAGTACAGGGGTAGACAGAGGTCTAGTCTAGACATTTAAGTCCCTTCGAACCACCGAAGATATTTTCGGGATAACGTGACAGGTGGTGAGCCCGTCGCCGTCTTTATGTCCAAGCCAACGATATAATTTGTACATAGGTTTTTAGAAAAACCCATTGGTACGGCCACTTGAGGATCGAACTCTGGTCACTTGACTCGAAATTCCCACCACGAAACCACTCGGCTATCGTGACTCTAAAACTTATGTTCGAATAATATTGTTTGAAAAGGAACTTTATTGTCGAGACTAGACCTCTGTCTACCCCTGTATAGGGAATTGCGTGAAGATATTTATTTATTTTATATCGCTGGCTTGGACATAAAGATGGTACTTTTGCGATGAAAGGATTAGTAGAATATGTTTAATTGTCTGGACCCCTGTCTACCACAATAGAATGGGAATAGAATCGACAAACAATTTATCAGTGTTTGAATTTTCGACACTGTTATGGACTGTGCGTGGTGATATTTAAATATTTATAGTATCAAAATTTTTTGTAAAGCCTGTCTTTTTCTATAAAAGTCTACCTCCATTGAATGAGGCAATCTACTAAATCGGAGATCTAGTCTGTTTAAGACTACTTCGTTCGGAAATGCAGGTGGTGCAGTGAGCCTGTCGCCGCCACAGTGTCCAAGTCAACGACACAAAGCGTACGTAAGCTTTAAAAATCTCGTCGGTACGATCACTTAACAACGAAAATCGAAACGAGTCTTTTAATTATAAATTTTGTCGAGCTGATGACGCAGTTGGTGCTCTGCCTTCTAAGCCAACGGGTTCGAATCCTGTTATGGGTATATATTTGTGTCATGATTGCAAGTGCTTACATAATCCTATGATAACACATTTCACTCAATTAAATGAAAAACTTAAAGGATGGAAAACCCTTTCCCTAAACTGGATTCCGAGAAAAAAGTTTTCAATTATATTGTATTTGCCCTTGTTTTTAAAATAATTTTTATAATTGCACATCTTCAGATGTAATAATACCTACAATTTTATGTGTATACAATATTAAAAATATTTCTATTGAAAAGTCACGATTGCAGTGGTTATACTATAAAAAGAAAGATTATGCTATAAAGATTATATGTACTATTGGAACTGAGCAAATCCTGTCCGACCGACAGCGTACTTTTTATAAGCTAATAAATATCGGCTGATAGTAAAAATAATCCATGAGTTCTATGAATTTGATTTGGTAACATTCTTTTACATAAATTAACACGTTCTTCGAATTGTAACGTTGGCTTGATGATTAAGAACGTTGTCCCAAAATCGTTTAGTCTCTGAAAATCCCGATTGGGGATGGGTAAAGTTAAAAAAATTATTATTTTTTTTAATAAGATATGCTCAAACAATACGAATATTTAATTTAACACCATTCCTAAATTTTTTATAGAGAAGGGAGGCAAACGAGCAGGTGGCTCACGTGATGGTAAGTGATTAATAAAATATAATTTTTTTATGTAATAGAAAACTATCTTTGACGACCTCCGTGGACGTGTGGCATACACAGGTTTTAAATCGTCTCTAAAGTTTTTGGATTCGACTCCCGGTTGGGTAAATGAAGAAAACACTTTTTCTACATTTTCTCGTGCCAGGGTGTTTGTAGTACCTTTGATGTTTCTAATACCATTACACAAGTGCTTCAGCTACTTACTTAGGGATCAGAGCAATGTGTGCTATGTTGTCCCTGCCTATGTATTTATAAAAATAAATATAAATATCTTCACGCAATTCCCAATACAGGGTAGACAGAGGTCTAGTCTAGACAATTAAGTCCCTTTGACCCACCTTCCACCGAAGATATTTTAGGGACAGCGTGACAGGTGGTGAGCCTGTCGCCGTCTTTATGTTCAAGCCAACGATATGAATTGTACATAGGTTTTTGAAAAAACCCATTGGTACAAGCCTGCCACTTGGGGATCGAACTCGGGTCTCTCGACTCGAAATTCCGACCACCCAGGTCGGAATTTCGAGTCGAGCTATCCACTCGGCTATCGTCACTATCGTGGCTATCGTGATTGTATTTATTATTTATTTATAATAAATTATGATAATAATCATTGGGAAAAAATCCCATTTTCTTACTTTATGTAGTAACAATAAAAATTAAATAAAAATCAGGTAACTACAAAATCACGCCACAATTGGTCGCCATGTTTGTGACGTCACAATGTTAAAAGAATTCGTCGTTAGCACGATTTCAACGGTTCTTACATGTAAATGTTTAAAAGCATTTGTTATTCAGTACAATAAAATCTGTATGTTTAGTTCGCTTATGTACTCCGTATATACCTGATATAATTGTCAATACGTCAGACATTCTAGAAAGTTCCACTCTCCCATCACGGAGTCAGCCAAGACTCTGCGGCGTGTTGTGTTGCCTTCACCCAGAACAACTGCGCTGCAGCCGCGTCGCTGACGTCGAGCGATGACGTCAGCGCAGACTTTAGCGGCCGGCTCGTGTGTCTCTGCACACTGCTCTGTGCGGTGGCTCTGTGCGCGCTGAGGAATTATGTTGTCTTATATCTAGTTTTTAAGCTTTAATCCAAAATCAATACCAGATATTATGTGATGACAACATATAAAATATCTTCACGCAATAGCGTGGATAGAAATACCTAATAATGGTGTAGAAGGTGGAGTAGACAATTAAATAGTTTCGAATCACTAAAATATGGAGATAAAATGAGCATAAAGAATTTGTAATTGTGTTTTAAATAAGCACCACCTGCTCTCTTTTACTCAATTTTATTTTATTGATTATGATCATAGATAAATTCAAAGTAATGAGTTAATGGTCGTAGTTCTGCAGTATTTCACTAAATGGTGCTTTTGCTATATTTTTTTTCTTATTTCGTCTTTGTATTAGTAAGCGCTATAAAATATTTTTTCATGAATATCTTATTTCTAAGTGTTAAGTTGACGATATTTTGCCCCACCAACAATATAAAAAAGTAGGTGATTAGAGTCAAAATAAAACTTTCACAATAAAACATAAAAAGAATGTATAGGGGAGGACACGGTGTAGTCTGGTTAATTCAAGAATTTTATTGTATTTAAATATTTCGATATCTGGGATATCTAAAATTATTTATTTATAATAAATTATGATAATAATCATTGGGAAAAAATCCCATTTTCTTACTTTATGTAGTAACAATAAAAATTAAATAAAAATCAGGTAACTACAAAATCACGCCACAATTGGTCGCCATGTTTGTGACGTCACAATGTTAAAAGAATTCGTCGTTAGCACGATTTCAACGGTTCTTACATGTAAATGTTTAAAAGCATTTGTTATTCAGTACAATAAAATCTGTATGTTTAGTTCGCTTATGTACTCCGTATATACCTGATATAATTGTCAATACGTCAGACATTCTAGAAAGTTCCACTCTCCCATCACGGAGTCAGCCAAGACTCTGCGGCGTGTTGTGTTGCCTTCACCCAGAACAACTGCGCTGCAGCCGCGTCGCTGACGTCGAGCGATGACGTCAGCGCAGACTTTAGCGGCCGGCTCGTGTGTCTCTGCACACTGCTCTGTGCGGTGGCTCTGTGCGCGCTGAGGAATTATGTTGTCTTATATCTAGTTTTTAAGCTTTAATCCAAAATCAATACCAGATATTATGTGATGACAACATATAAAATATCTTCACGCAATAGCGTGGATAGAAATACCTAATAATGGTGTAGAAGGTGGAGTAGACAATTAAATAGTTTCGAATCACTAAAATATGGAGATAAAATGAGCATAAAGAATTTGTAATTGTGTTTTAAATAAGCACCACCTGCTCTCTTTTACTCAATTTAATTTTATTGATTATGATCATAGATAAATTCAAAGTAATGAGTTAATGGTCGTAGTTCTGCAGTATTTCACTAAATGATGCTTTTGCTATATTTTTTTCTTATTTCGTCTTTGTATTAGTAAGCGCTATAAAATATTTTTTCATGAATATCTTATTTCTAAGTGTTAAGTTGACGATATTTTGCCCCACCAACAATATAAAAAAGTAGGTGATTAGAGTCAAAATAAAACTTTCACAATAAAACATAAAAAGAATGTATAGGGGAGGACACGGTGTAGTCTGGTTAATTCAAGAATTTTATTGTATTTAAATATTTCGATATCTGGGATATCTAAAATTATTTTATTTATTACTTGAGGAGGGAAATGAGGAATTTCGCCTTATCGCTAAACCTCTCCCAGATGGTAAAGCAAGCTACTAGGGTGCCAGCCGTTGAAGGTCATACAGCCAATTGTCTAGACCTCCTGCTGACCACTGATCCTGACAGATATGAGGTAGAGGTGGCTTCTCCACTGGGAACCTCTGATCACTGTCTGGTGAAATCTGTATCGTCTTACACGCCAACAGACCTCGACCCACATGGTACTAGGCGAGTGTGGCGATACAAGTCAGCAGATTGGGATGAGATGCGATACTTCTTTGCATCTTATCCTTGGCGGCAGGTCTGCTTCTCTTCCGGAGATCCATCGAGATGCGCGGATGCTATAACTGACGTGGTATGTTTAGCTATGGAATATTTTATTCCTTTTGCTGATGTACCCGTTGGTGGCAAAGCTCGCCCATGGTTCAGCGCCGAATGTTCCCAAGCCGAAAACCTTAAACATTTGGCGTACCTCTCATGGGTTGACGCTCGAAACCGTAAAACTCCTGATGTCAGATCCAAGAAGAGAGCCTTTAATCTAGCCGCCAAGACTTACAAAAAGGTGTTGCGGAAGGCTCGTTTCGACCACATTAGGCATATTGGCACAAAGCTCTCTGCTCAACCATCTGGCAGTAGAGCTTTTTGGTCTCTTGCCAAGGCGGTCGAGGCGAGTTTTTGTAAACCTTCACTGCCTCCGCTGGTTAAGCCCGACGGGACATTGGCTCATGCGGCAAAAGAGAAGGCAGAACTGTTCGCGAATCTCTTTGCCAGCAATTCACGTCTGGACACAGGCAACGCAGTTCCAACTTCCCGACCTCCCTGTGGTACTTCAATGTCAGAGGTCCACATCACTAACAAAGAGGTCCTCAAAACATTGCGACATCTGGACGTGAACAAAGCCAGTGGACCTTATGGTATTCCAGCCATAGTGCTTAAGACCTGTGCACCCGAGTTGTCTCCTGTTCTGACACGCTTGTATCGCCTCTCTTTGAAGACTGGAATAGTTCCCAAATCCTGGAAGCTTGCTAACGTGCAGCCCGTGCCCAAAAAAGGTAGCCGTGTTGACCCAGTCAATTATCGACCTATTTCAATTACCTCCATACTCTGTAAGATTATGGAGCGTATATTGAACTCGCACCTCTTGGCATACCTAGAACATAACGATCCCCTTAGCGATCGACAGTACGGGTTTCGCCGAAATCGGTCGACTGGGGACCTTCTAGTGTATGTCACACATCTATGGGGTGAGGCCCTCGAGAACAGTGGTGAAGCACTCGCGGTTTCGCTCGATGTCTCGAAGGCTATTGACAGGGTCTGGCATGCTAGCCTTATCAATAAGCTTCCTTCATATGGTATATCCCCTGGACTGATAGCCTGGATAGAAGACTTTTTGCGGGAACGGTCTTTGCGAGTCGTTATTGACGGCTGCTCATCGGAGGCTATGGCGATTAATGCCGGAGTTCCTCAAGGGTCTGTTGTGTCCGCAACTCTCTTTCTGCTGCACGTAAACGACCTGCTCGAGCCCGGTCTCTTTGGGTATGCAGATGACAGCACAGTTGTGGAGAGATATCTGGCGCGTGTTCAGTCCAGACAGGATCAAGTACAGTCTGCTCGGGAGGCCATGGTAGAGCGTATGAATCTTACATTACAGGCAGTTTCCAACTGGGGCAATACCAATCTTGTGAGATTCAATGCCACCAAAACGCAAGCGTGTCTGTTCTCCGCCAAAAGGAGCCAGTTCACCTTGGCTCCTAAATTTCAGAATGTATCTCTGGAATACACCGACCGCCTCCAGTTACTAGGAGTCGAAATCACGTCAAACCTTAACTTTGGGCGGTTCATTGAGTCTAAGGCTAAAGCCGCTGCAAGGAGATTGGGATTTCTTGCAAAAGTGCGGCGTTACTTTACTCCGGGACAGCTTCTGACCCTATATAAAGCTCAGATCCGGTCGGCTGTAGAGTACTGCTGCCACATATGGGCTGGAGCTCCTAAATATCAATTGGCAGCCTTGGATTCTGTGGAGGGACGGGCCAAGCGGCTAATCGGTGATCCTGACTTGGTTACTACCAATTTGTCCAGTCTCGAACACAGACGTCGCGTGGCCAGTCTCTCGGTGTTCTACAGGTTACATTTTGGAGAGTGTGCGAAGGAATTACATGAGTTAATTCCCCCTTCCCCTTTCCATCATCGGACAACAAGACGCACGGCGGGTCTCCATCCTTTTGTTGTCGATATACCCTGCATTCGGACGAAGCGTTTTGCTTCGTCGTTCATAATGCGTACAGCAAAGGACTGGAATAATTTGCCTGCATCAGTCTTTCCGTCCGATTACAATGTCGGTGTCTTCAAGAGAAGAGTGAATAGGCTCTTTCTAAGCTAGTGTGCCTACCAACAAAAACTACATCGCCACTTACCACCAGGTGGGATTGTAGTTAAACGCTAGCTTATAATGTTAAAAAAAATATTACTTGCTCAGATATTAAGCTACTGTGATTAAGCGCTGTCTTAGCATATACTACGAGTGGTCACCGAGGAGTGGGAGGGGTCGAAAAAACTGAAACAATAGGTCACGTAGTATGTAGATGTTCCCTAAACTGCATCAAAATATGTTAGATAAGCTAATATTAAAAACAAAACCCATAAAACACTTTTCACAGCAAAAACTAAGGCATATATGAACACCATTTGCCCGCGAAAAGGATCTAGTGATGTAGCATATCAATAGACGCGTCATTTATCTATTTTTCTAATACAACCGATACTAAAAAAAATAAAACCGACAAAGTTATATCGACCAAATTGTATTGGGTGGTGTTCGGACGATTGTCCGATTTTAACTGGGCTCCAGATGGTTTGGCGTTTGATGTTGATTGAGCGTGTTTATTACGTAATACAATTATAATAATAAAAACAACTTTCAAGGTTGTTTTACCACTAGCGACGTACCGAATGCTCCGACGTCGGTACCTTCTCAACACTTTTTAAAATATGTCGTGTGCCAAACAGTTACAATGTGAACGTATGCAGTACCTCGTGCTAGCTAATAGTTTCAGCTCGTAGCACAAGTTGGCGTAGAGTCGTAGCACAGCTAAGTAGCTACTTGTGGTCACGTAGAAGGAAAATTGATTCAATAACCTATTTTGCTTATTTTTGATTTTCTTTGTGTTACGCCTTTCAGTTTATATACAACTTTCACATTGTTTTTCCAGTCGCGTCAAAGGGTAGGAATACGATTCCATTTTTTTGAAGTACAAATACCTTTTCAGAATTCAGTCGGAAAATCACAGAACATATAGTTATTTGTATTTATTTAAGTACACTATTTACAATAATAAACCGATAAAATTGCTTAAATCTATTTGTAACCTGAAGAAATAACATTATTATAATGAAAGCAATGCCAGCGATCACACAACCATCACACAACCACTAAGGTTGTGTGATCGGAATTCAAATCAGGAGACCAGATGAGTTTCATCGAACGTTATGTACCATCTAACATTTTATATTGAGCCACCTGAACAAAAATTAATTCCCGTGTAATATTTTCTTGTTCACTGGGTAAGAAATGTACACATTATCAAATTGAAAACGGAAGATTTTGATTATTTCAGCTTCGTTTATTTCAAATCCATATAATATTATTTTTGACATTTATTTTGCCATAGAGCATATTGATCACTAATTTTTCTGGTTTAATAATCTTTCTTGCTGTTCTATGTTCTCCGTTCCAAGAATCCTCGCGGATCAATGCAGACGAAATATAAATAAAGTAATGTAAAGTACGTAAGTGTAAATGTGAAGTACGAAGGCAACACTAATAAATGTCACAGCTGCACTCATTAATGCACACAAAGGCAATTTATTAGCTTGTCGCCGCCTTTATGTCCAAGGTAACGATGTAAATCGTACATAACGATTTACATCGTTACATCGTTTCACATTGTTAAAAAAAACCTTTGGTACGAACCACCAAAGTATCGAACTCGGGTCTCCATACTCGATTTCCGAACACCCAACCACTCGGCTATCGTGACTTCTCGTGTATTGATATCGTAATCTATCGTTCCTTAGTGTATTTTTTTACCGTTTCACTTGTTTCGTTTGTTACCGAATCACGACAGAACGACACAGACACAGGCTCCAAGTCTGTGAACGCTGGTGTCCCACAAGGCTGTGTGCTGTCACCAACCCTGTTTCTTCTGTATATCAATGATTTGTTACAAATTAGTAACATCCATTGCTATGCAGATGACAGCACTGGTGATGTCCTATATATCGGCCGTGCCAATATTTCTCGGGAACACGTCGACGAGTACCGGAACAAACTTGTGTCTGAAGTCGAGATTTTGTTAGGCAAAATCTCGGACTGGGGACGACTAAATTTAGTCCAGTTCAACCCTAAAAAGACACAAGTTTGCGCATTTACCGCTAAAAAGAAACCCTTCGTCGTATCACCTCGTTTTGAGAACACTCCACTAGTTGCCTCAGCCAGCATCGGAATCCTTGGCGTCGACATATCGAGCAACGTTCAGTTTCGTGGTCATTTGGAAGGGAAGGCCAAATTGGCCTCTGAAAAGCTTGGCGTGCTCAGTAGAGCACGACAGTACTTCATGCCGCTTGCAACTTTATAAGGCGCAGGTTCGGCCGCACATGGAGTACTGTTCTCATCTCTGGGCGGGAGCTCCCCAGCTCCTTCCATTTGACCGTATCCAAAGAAGAGCGGCTCGAATTGTCGACGAGTATACTCTATCCGATCGGCTAGATCCCCTGGCTTTGCGAAGAGATGTTGCATCTCTTTGCATTTTCTACAAGATCTACTACGGGGAGTGCTCCGAGGAATTGTTTGGATTAATCGCAGCCGCTGAATTTAACCATCGTATCTTACGGCATAGTCAAAAATTTCATCAACACCACCTAGTTGCTTGGCATTCCACCACAGTGCGTTTTTCGCGCAATTTTCTGCCACGAATGAGCTACCGTCAGCGGTTTTTCCGAATCGATACGACTAAGGGACCTTCAAGAAAAGAGCCTATATCTTTTTCAAAGGCCGGCAACGCATCTGCTATTCCTCCGGTATTGCAGATGTTCATGGGCGGCGGTAATCACTTACCATCACCTGTGCCACCTACTCGTTTGCCTCCCTTTTCTATATTCCTCCCTGTTCGGGCATATAATGAGGAGTGAAGAATGTAAGATAGGCAAAAGAATTAATGTGGACGGACGAAGAGCTATGGGGATAGGCTATGGGAATGGGCTAATTGTGTAAAAGAAGACATGAGAAAGAAAGGAGTGAGTACTGGGATGACGGGAAATAGAGGAGAATGAAAGAAGAAGGCATGTTATTTATTTTGTCGTTCACTTTCTGTTTTCTATTTGTCAGAAGTTATGGCAAAATTATTATCAATATTTATTTAATAACAAGTTCAGCTTGTTTGTTGACGAGGCGGCATCGTCCTGACTTTGCGAGGTGGATAGGCAGTAGCGGTCTGTATAAGGACATGGTACTGGACGACGTCGCGGGCAGGGATAGTATTCGGTTGACGGCGAAGAGAAGCGAGGCTCTCCTTGTGTTCCGATGCACACTGTAGGTCCGCTGTTGATCTTGTAGCATCGCCATGGCGCCGCTGATGCGCACCCGAGCAGAGCTGAAATGTGAATGTTGCATATTAATGACTTAAAACTATCTAATTGGAATGTATTATTAAACCCAGCAAACTATCCGTAAAAGTTTTTAGCATGGCGAAGCAAAGCAGATACTGTTCCTGCTGCAGAAGAGGCCTGGGCTCAGGCTGGCGAACAAATCCTTATAATTGAAGCATCTTGTGCTTCTTTGTTTCTTCCGTAGAGTGAGTTAGTTGGAAGCTCACTGTCCTTCATCTTTCTTATTTCCCCTTGCAGCGTAAGGTGCCTGCAACTCCTTTGGTGGTACGGGATATACATGGGCGTCAGTAATCACTCGACGTAGGTTAGGTCGTTTGCTGCTTTTACATAAAACAGTTCAAATCTAGAAATAAATTGATGGAATCTTCATACTAATAACATAGTTATATTATTATCATAATTTTGCTAACAAAAATCGTAAACTTTAGAGGTAATTCTCCAGATCAAACGATTCTTAGTAATAAAGCTGCAGATTCTTAGTGAATAAGTAAGTAACTATACGTACCGAACACTAAGAGAGCTGATATACTCATGTCTGCCGACTGTGACTTAGCACACACCATTTTATCTTGAGAACTTTTATAGCTATAATTCTACATGTAGATGTCTGTTTGTTTGACGCTCCATCGAGCGTAGCACAACAGCGTACGAGATTACACTTAGTGTAATGTGCCGTTTCATAAAATAAGATTCCATGAGTCACACACGTGTGCATTGCGAGTCAAGGACAATATTTAAAGAATATATACATGAAATTAATTTACTATGCTTCCACAACATGCGTATTTCAATATTGTAATGATTAGTCTCGTTTTCAAGCTGCAACGATACCAAACAGCGCTGCATGCTTTTGAACAATGAACAAATGGTGTAGCTTTCTCTTTCTCGCCGCTTGATCCCTGTGGAGTTCGTTTTCTGCGTGTGATAAGTCATGAAGTTTGAAAATAACTCCTTCCATGTTTTAATCATAAATCACCACTAACGAAATACAGTACACATTAAGTTATAAATATCCACATTCTTATCGTTACATACAAATATTTTATAACAAATTTTAAAAGCTTATAAAAAATATAACATTTACATTTTCGTTTAACTACTATACTTAAATAAAAAAATATCTTCACGCAATTTCCAATAAACGAGTAGATAGAGGCCTAGTCTAGACAATTAAGTTCCATTGACTCAGTTATTTGAGATACCTAGAATAGCTTATTAGTTTTGGTTCGACCTAGTGACTAAGTGTTAGTAGCTTGAGCTTTGCTTGTATACAATATTACTTTTCATATAATTAAGACTTTCGACTTAAGAATGTAGGTATATTAGTAATTAGAAGGCAAGCTGTCCCGCAGGGCATTGATCTCCGGTTCGTGAAATTTTGAGTGATCATAATAATGCGGTGCCAAATTAAGCTACGTTTTTTAAAATCTTCGATCGATGGCGAGCCTGTGATAACAACTCCGCTACGGTGGTCAATAGTCAATTAAATGTAATTGACTTTAAGTATCTCACATTTGTTGAAAAATCCATCAGGAAATGAAACTTAGTCAATCAAATTGAAATGTTTAATATAATTTCAACACAACTTTAATTAACGATCCAATAATTGTAATTTGTTTCAGACCGACTTTATTCAGGTTTTACAATAATAAATTTTCCTTTTCTTATTTTAGAGAACATTTAAAAATAAAGCTGAGTTCGATTTACAGTGGGGACGTGTTTTATCGATATTTAAATTCACGTTGTGTTATAGAATTCCATCTGATTGAAGAGACTAAAATCCTCCAAACTCAAATCGCATTTCCAATACACCTTTGTAAACGCTAACACAAAACAACTACTGCTATACTTCAAAGTCAGTTAAAAACACTGGTTCGATCTGTTCTAGCGTCAAAACAAAAAGGCTGACGGACTGTTGCGTCGTAAAACGTTAATATCTTTCGCACATATTTTATTGTACTGGATAAAACGGTACGCTTCAGGTGGTGCCTACATTGGTTGATTAGGTACAACTTGGTTGATTATTTACTGTCTGTGTTTTTTCAAACACTCGTCATCCCGAACCAAAATAGGATTCCTTGTGTCTTAGTAAGTGAATGGTGACTAGCAACTTAATAACTTTGACCTACTTAATTTACGTGGCTTTGACAACAGCCTGTTAAATTATTATTATTTATTCTTCTTTATTTATATACATATTTATTATTTATTCTTCTTTATTTATATATAATGTTGGGTAAGGTTCTACGCTACCTCGTACTACAACCTTAATAACGATATTGTTTTGTTCAGTTTGTGATTAAGCTAGGAATAAAATAAGTATTTACTGTTATCTGATTCAATTTCGAGTTTAATTCGAATAACAATTCGGTGTGTACTGAGTACTGAGGCTTATATATTTAAAATAAATAAATACATACATAGAAAGGGACAGCATCATATACATTGCTAGGACCCTAAAGTAAGGAGCTTAACCACTTGTAATTTGGAATCAAAAACAACGAAGGTACCACAAATACCCAAACCCGAGAAAATGTAAAGTGTTTTCTTGGAAACCGGTACGTACGCCACTTGTCCGGACCGGACATCAAACGTCCATGAATATTTTCCGGGATTTGAACCAGCAACCTAGCTTCGCCAATTAATACATATATCTACCTTACTGCACTGTATTAAAATATAATGTATACAAAACTTTAACGATTGTGTTAATATTACATTAACGTAACAGTTCGTTTATTGTTTTGTACTTATTGTACGGCAATGGATAATTGTAATCGCAGTAATTGCTACAATAAACATTTATACTTTAAGAAAACGAATGCGTTCGAAGCGTGTGGAAAAATTTAGTTACTTTAGTAAGTTTTTTTTACTAACCAAAAGGCGTAATACAAACAAAAAACGTTTTACAACGATTTCAATTTGAAATCAGTTATTAGTTGTAATGTTAATTAGTTTCGCGACTATTATGAATGAATGAATGGATGAATGAATGATAGATTTATTCATTAACACAGACACAAAGAAACTAAATAAAAGCATGTGGACTAACAATAACAAATACCCGTGTCGTGGCAAATGAAACGGTACTGTCTCAGCATAATGTCGCGATATTAGACGTATCCCGTACAGAAGTGAAGGAACCACAAAATTATTAAATTACTTACGAGTACTCGTGCTACGAGCTTAAATACTAAGCTAGCACGGGGAACTGAGCGTACGTTCGCAAGAACTAGTTAGTCAGTATCAGTGTCCCAGTCAATGTCACAATATACTCACATAGATACGAGTACATATTTGTAACTTCATATTCATCGCCCAAGTATTTGTCCCTAGCGGGAATGGAATCCACAAAACTTTCAAACTTAGAAGGCAAGATCACTATCGGATCGTCTTCACGCTATTTCTCATACTGGAGTAGACAGAGGTCTAGACAATGACGTCTTTTAGACCAAATTTTCACTGAAACTAATATCTTTGTCTACACAATTGTATAATATATTATATAATAGAATATCAATATGTTAGGAAATGTATATACAAACATAACAGCTCTTCGAAACACAAATATTGTATTACATACATACATACATATCGGTCTGTTAAAGTCTATTGCAGGACATAGGCTTCTCCATTGGGAGGATTTGTCATAATCGCCACGCTTGGCAAGCGGATTGGCGGTCGCAGTACCAGACCACTCGCACCTGTATATAATATCGTATTATTTCACTTAATATAAGAGCAATAGTTGGGCGTAGAAATAATGCCATGAATGACCTAAATGTTTTATTTTACAGACAACTCTCGAAGCCCGACCCAAGAAGCACATAAGCATTTAAGTACGTAAACAGAGTGTGTATTCTTTTTTTTTCTTTATAGATTATAGCGCGCTAGGTAACCTAATCTATAAATAAAAAAATACAGTGAGGCCTTAGTCGCCTCTTACGACACCCATGGGAAGGAAAGCGTATATTCTTTACGCCGTTACCATATGGGACATCTTAGATTGATTGTAATAAATAAATAAATAAATCAATAAATAAATAAGTAAATAAATAAATAAATAAATAAAATATGTAATGATGCTGTAATTTATTACCTTAAATGTTTAATAATATTTAATTACCTGGTTTAATTAAGCATAACAATAACAATTATTTTACTTAATTATTTTTCTTTAATACTATAATATACAGCTCTGTCTGCAGCGGATCTGCGGTGTTAGTTTATTTACATTATTAGGCTTTTTAGTCTTAACAAATAGCGTGCGTAGATAATTTAACGTTTTGATTGCTACATATTGCTTCATACATTCTCTTCGATTTAGGGTACTCTAAACTTGGCCTTTTTCAGGACGTCTTTGATTTGGTCTCGAAACGTCCGCCTTTCCTACACCTTCCTACACTTCCATTCACACTCGCCGTATACACTTTTTCGTCAATCATTCTTAATTCATTCTCTCGACATGGCCAAACCATCATACAAGGTTTAAAATTTATAATATTTGTCTATGAAAAAAAGTTTTAATTATAATGTAGCTGTTAAAATTATACACTTTTTATTAGGAAGACTGAAGGTGAAACAAGTAACCTTAAAACAATATCTGAAAATGTTCTTTAAAGTGTAAATAACAATAACAACATTGCAATAAGATAAAAGGTTGTTTCATGCAGTTTTCGGCTGAATGTGCTTAAGTTGTTGTAAGGCTGAAGTTTCACCTTAACTATTTATAAATTCTAATTTATTTAATCAACATTCATATTGACGGACTGCTGCGTCGTAAAACCTTAACGTCTGTCGTATTTACGTATTGCATAACGTATTGCATCTGATGAGACATTGCGCAGACGGTATCTGTGTGCGGGAATGTTTAAAACTTATAGGTTTAAAATTCCTTTATTAATTAAGGTTAATGTAAAGTAATGGAATAGTTAATTAAACACATTTACCAGCGTTCAGACTGCCTCCGTGGACTAGTGACGAACACACCGATTTTCAAAGTGTCTATATGTTTGAGGAGGTTCGATTATCGGATGGAATGTAGAAAAAACTTGTTTACATTTTCTCGGGTCTGGTATTTTAGGTTCCATCGTTGTTTCTTATTCTATAACACAAGTACTTCAGCTACTTACTTTGGAATCAGAGCAATGTATGTGATGTCCCTATCATGTATGTATTCATTTGTCAAAAACATTTTTTTTGTTTAATGTTACTTTTAATAATTAACTTTAATATTTTTTGGTAAAATTTAAACTTAAGAAGTATATTTACACAGAATATGATAAGATTTTGTTAATTAGCACTCTTTTTAAATTAAGCACTAATAAATTGTCAACATCATTCATCTCCTGCGGGAAGCAGAACAGTCTGAACTCACTGGTTCCTACGATTTATATAGATATTAGACACAACAATAAATTTTTATTTTTAAATACATAAATTCTGTACATATGCCTATTCCATTATATTATAATTACATATGATAAGCGCAAACAACACTTTGCCGCAACATAAACACACGCAAAAACCTCAACTACCTTAAAAATCAAGTTTCTAGCTAACAAGCATACGTTTCAAATAGTCGCAACTCCGTAAATAAAAACTTAGGCACGGACAGTAAAAATAGCCAATATAAGTTCATTGTATATTTACGTCTTCCGATCCCATTTGAAAATCTTAAATGTAGATCCGAACGCTGGGGAAATTACACTAAATTTGTAAAATACGAAAACAGTTTTGTTCTTTCAAATTAATTTTCTTTTAACCAGCATAAGGATCATACACCTTCTTTGTTTTAAAAATAAGGTGTGGTAGCCTAGTGATTAGAACGCTTGATTGTTACGCGAGAGACTCAGTTTTGATCCCCGGGCCACCACTGAAATTGTTAATTGCTGAATTTTCACGAATGCCGCAAGGAAGGAAAACATCGTGAGGGTGATAATTCAAAATATTATTTCTGAGACGTACAAAGTTGCTACAGCTGTGGACAAGGTTAACCTAGGATATATTTTGAGCTGGTCTAACAAGTTTGGTATAACCGTTAACCCATCAAAGTGTCAAGCTTTATACATTATAGAACAGCCGCTTAAACAAACCTGGAAATATTACATGAACACTCGCAATACCAGAGGCGTAGCAGATGCGTTGCCGGCCTTAGAGTGCCCCCCCCCCCCCCAGAATTGGGGGAGAGGGGAATATGGGCTTCCGGTTACCTGCACTCACCAGACGAAACGCAGAAATTTGTTAGACTTCTACTTCACGCCGTATTCTGTGAGGTCGTGGTACTTCCCCGGTCGAGCCAGCCCATTCATGCAACAACAAAAGCTGATGCGTGGCTCTACCTCTGTAAAAATTGCATAGTTGTCAGGAAAATATTACAAGAGGACATTCAAACAAAAATTACATTTACAAAAAAGTCTGAACAGCATAAAATGAAACTTATAGCACTGTACACACTACATATAAATTACGGGAAAAAAATTATTATCCCAAATCGATTAGTCCAAAAATGTGTATTTTATAGTTATATTTTTCTCATGGAAGTGATTTTGACTCTTATGAGAAATAAAGATTCTAAAACCAGAAAAGAATTTACGAAATCTGTTACTATTCCCAATTGTTGGTGAACAAAATCAAACTGATTGTTCAATAAGTCAATGTGAACGTACATACAACAATTTTTTTTCTATATTAGTCATAAAGTTGTCCCTATCTATATATGTATTTAGTACAATAGCGCAGAGATTTTAATAACCTTGAAAGCGTTTCTATGCCGTCTTATACCTACGGCACAGCGGTATCAATGGGCAAGCATAAGCATAATATAAACAAAGAATAAATATGCAACCCAAAAATTCCTTTTGCCCCACATTTCACCGGACCACATTTTATTTTAGGATAACGTGACAGGTGGTGAATCTGACGTCGTCTTCATGGCCAAGCCATGAAAAAACACCTTGGTAGTAGCCTAACTTCTGGGGATTGAACACGCGTCTATTGATTCTATAATAAATAAATATCTTCACGCAATTGCCAATACAGGGGTAGACAGAGGTCTAGTCTAGACAATTAAGTTCCTTCGACCCACCTTCCACCGAAGATATTTTCGGGACAACGTGACAGGTGGTGAGCCCGTCGCCGTCTTTATGTCCAAGCCAACGAAATAATCCGTACATAAGTTGTCTTTTTTGAAAAACCCATTGGTACGAGCCTGCCACTTGGGGATCAAACTCGGGTCTCTTGACTCGTAATTCCAACCACCCACCCACTCGGCTATCGTGAGTTTATATAATATCTATAGTTTAAACTGGACTCTAATATCAATGTTTTCAAAGTCATGTTAATTGATGACAATGTGTTTCAATCGGACAGAAGAATACAGCCCCCTACGAAGACGAACCAATCTTTGCAATTAAAGTACAAAGCGTTCAATAGCGAATTAGTGTTTGCAGGAATCATTGCAAAGACATTTAGGCCATGCAATTTTGAACAATTCTTTTGAGTCTACTGAATAAGAGATATCCAAACCGTTTTTGCGCGTATTCTCCCGTCTGATAGAAACACATTGTCATCAATTAACATGGCTTTGAAAACATTGATATTAGAGTCATGTTAAAACTATAGATATTATTTAAACAACGACGGCTAGTTAAATCAAATTAATAGATACAAAATACCAAAACGCACCTTGTCATTATTTTGAATGTCATGTTAGTTATACAGGATCCAGTGTAATGCTCATTAAGTAACCTGAATTTGAAGCTGAAGTTTTGTAGTGTATTTAATGTTAAGCAAAACTTCACATAACTGACATATCACTGCGTTCAAATTTAGCAACCAATTTCTTCCCGTGGCTATCGTAAGCGTCGGCTAAGTAAAAAAACTTAAAACGTTTTTCTGACATTTAACTTGCTCTCTTACTCCTACACCTAAGATATGAGAACCAATATAATAAACCCATCGGTTCTGGCACTATATGATCCTCATGCCGTGTTGGAAGTTCATACAGACGCGAGTAAATTAGGCATAGGGGCAATACTATTACAAGATTCTGGCAAGGGTCTCCTATCACTTATTATAGAAGACAAACTTCTTCTTCTTCTAGAGGAGCAAAAATTTCATGCATACGAATTGGAGACTCTGGCTGTTAAAATGGCTTTAAAAAGATTCCGTGTGTATTTATTAGGCAATAGGTTTAAATTAATTATGCGTTTTATTTTTTTAGTAATTTACAAAGACAAGGTAAAACTGTGATTTTAATTTATGCTCTCCTTTAAAGGATACAAAATAAACGTTACACAAATAAATAAATATCTTCATGTCATTCCCAATACAGAGGTAGACAGAGGTCTAGTCTAGACAATAAAGTCCCTTCGACCCACCTCTTTCCTCGTCTTTTTGTTCAATTCAACGATATAAATCGTACATAAGTTCATGAAAAAACGCTTTGGTATGGGTCGGCCACTTGGGGATCAAACTCGGGTCTCTTTACTCAAATTTCGATCGCCTAACCACTCGGCTATCGTGACTTATTTATCGTGAACATCACATCATGCATGAGTCAAAAGTGACATGACTCCCTTCGAGACCTTACACGATCTAATTATCGAGGGCTTTTCGCTTGTAACTCGATTCCACATTCCATACCGCGGCACAGCGTCTCTATATACAGTTCTTGCTTTGATTCCAACAAACAATTGACTTATACCTTAACTCTTAATTAATAATGTTGGTTCGTATTTCATGTAGTGCGGGGCATATTCGTAAGAACTTTTTTCCAATTGTCGCTCCCACTGTGAGATATGTTCAGATTCATGGAGGTAATAGAAACATAATTAAATAAATGTTTAATACGTGGCGCGCCACAAAAAAGAGCAATAATGTAGTTAAAAAGTATATTGATTTTTATAATATTAATATTCATAAACATCATCTAGACTTCTCAACAGGAGTTCGCTTTCCGAGGTACGGAAGAGTTTCGGTATGAGATTGTACTTAACCGTCAACTTCTTCGTTCGCATGTCCACGCCCACGCCGATAGTGGGTTCGCATTCTGCTGAAGAAATGAGGAGACCTGAAACAATATTAGATTAGTAATCTGTTTTAATGATAGAATTGAGCTATTAAATGAAGATAAAAATACAGTTTTAAAAAAATTACCGACTAAAACCATGATTCTCGAATACAACATGATGCCCGACTCTCCAATAGTGATGCTAAACATAAGCGATTATAATGTAATATCAGTCCGATTGTTGTTGTAACGGATCTACTAATTAATATCCGTTGAAAAAACATCATTTTGATATTAACGCTACAATGATAATATTTTCTTGAGTTTTTTCATGCTGGTAATAAAGTTACACTGCGCTGAACTCAGCTACTGTACTTTGCCTAAGTTACGTTTTATTCTCTTAAATATTTCCTAGCGTTTTAAGTTCTTATTTTACCGGAATTCAGACAAATATTTAGTTCAATAATTAAAAATCAATATCCAGACTCACTGGAAATTGAAAATAAGATGAGAAGTAATACTGAGAGGAAAACTAAAGGTAATTCTATATCAAAAACGACTAGAAAACTAAGAATGGCTTTTAAATACCTATTAATATATCTGAAAATTTATGTATTTAGTTTATTTATTTATCTTCACGCACAATCCCTGACAGGGTAGCCAGAGAACAGATCGCCAAGTGACACGATCCCTACATACTTCTTTCGCTTCTTTCAGATTCATCATCTTCTTCATACATGCACGTCTAGGTATCCGACTACTCTTGACCCGCCCCTCTTCGAGGAAATCTATGTTATATATCTGAAAATAATGTTTTTAATGTAGTGTTAATGTACTTTATCGACTTGTATTTATTTCTTTTTCATAAAATGGTTTTGTTAACTGTCATGCTTTTGGTTTGTTGGTTCACAAATTGATTGACGTAAAACATTTTTATTCAAATCACAAATTTTAAATTCGGAGCAGGCTTTTGTACTCCTAAGTGCCACAAAAGAACAAACATTGTTTTTTTTCTTTTAATCTACCCTTTTTACTGTTTCTAATGAGGTTCACTTTTGTAGAAAAAAAAGATGACGGAACCTTAGTCTATATACTCTTTTTGTTTTCAATATAATATTTCAAGTCACACTAAAGAAACCGGGGGATATATTCCTGAAAATAAGCACAACTTATTTAACATAGTGAATTAGTGAAGCGCAGTATGCGGTGCGCCTGCCGTCTAACCAGGCACAGCTATTGTAAGACGTACCAAGGATAATATGTTTTAGCATATTACGTATGCTGTTAATATGGAACAATTAACTACTTTATCAAAGTTTTTTTCTACATTTTAACGAAAATAAGAATTTTATTACAATTACAATAATATTTTAATAACTGTGACTATGCAAAAAAATGCATAAACGAATATAAATAAGAAGGAATGTTTAAAGGTTAATAGTATATTTTTAACACTAACAAAGTCTAAGTTCAATGTAAATCATGAAAATGTTTCCTCATATCATTTCTTTTGGTGAGTTAGTTTGATATATGTCTCATTCTCATGCAACCACTAATCTATTTAAAATTATATGTTTGTACAAATTTATTTTGCTTTGTGATTAGATGCCCAACACAATACATACCCGGTTGACTAGGTGGTCCGGGAGATTCGCTTTCTCCAACACCACTTAGCCCAGATTTCTAACAAAATTTCCCATACTTTGGTTTTTACTATTGGCGACATACGTCATCTTAATTCATGGAAAAAATTTGTTAGCACTCGGTTATGAAGCCAAATTTAATTCCTAATGTATTTAAGTTAATTTATCCAATACTCTAATAGGTTTTTTTTGCTACTATCCTATAATATTACGGCATGTAGAAGAAATTCAGGTTCGAATCTCGCTAGGTAGAAATATTTTTGTAATTAATATAAATAATGGTTCTCTAGTACAAGTAGCTAATGACGTTTTGTAATATTAAACCATAGTAGCCACTAAGGACACCAACGGAAAGAAAATCGGCTGAATTCTTACACTGACCTGACTCGACAGTTTTGTTATTATTCTATCGATTTTCCCATTATTATTTTTTTGCAGGCATCATCACTTGTGATGTATTCACGGGATACCGCAGTTAATGTTCCAGCCAGTTCAAGTCCAGCCTGTGTCCGTCTCCCCTCAATCTCTACCGCTGCACCTTGGTGGGAATGCCGCTGCGCACTTCAGCAGTATTCCTGCACTGTTTGTTAGAGAGTTAAAAGAATCGCAAACGTTTTTTCTGCAACTAGTTATCATAGTGTCTATAAAATACAATACACATTGATATACACATGTGTACATCTGTTATATATGTTTATAAGTTATGAATACATAACAAAAGTGATAAAAAATAAATAAATATCTTTACACAATTCCCAATACAGGGGTAGACAGAGGTCTGGTCTAGACATTAAGTCCCTTTGACCCACCTTCCACCGAAGATATTTTCGGGACAACGTGACAGGTGGTGATCCCGTCGCCGTCTTTATGTCCAAGCCAACGATGTAATTCGTATATAGATTTTTGAAAAACTCATTGGTACTGCCACCTGGGGATCGAACTCGGGTCTCTTGACTCGAAATTCCGACCTCCCAAACTCGGCTATCGTGACTTACAAAAGTGATTGTTAATAAAATTTAAATAATTTATTTTGGGTTTTATTCCATTGATCGGAATATATGCGGAATATATGCAACTTATATGCGATTTATATAGTTGACTTGGATATTAGAGGCGGGGACAGGCTCAGCACCTGTCACGTTATCCCAAAAAATGTTATTGATGGAAGGTGAGTCGAAGGGACTTAACTGTATAGACCTCTGTCTGCCCCAGTGTTGGAAATGGGATGAAGATATTTTTTATTATTCTTATTTATCACTAGCTGCCCACCGTGGCTTTCCCCGCAGTTTATCACTTAACGCGGAACCCTAATTATCTATCTAAAATAAAAGTAGCCCATGTTACTCCTTATATCATTAGCTATCTGTCAGTGAAAGTCCTGTCAAAATCGGTCCAGCCGTTTGAGAGATTAGCCGGAACAAATAGATAGACTGACAGACAGACAAAATTTGTAAAAAATGTTTTTTTTTGAGCATATATACTACACGTATAAAAAACGATTTTTTCAAAACATTGCAGTAACAAACAGACACTCCAATTTTATTTATATGTATAGATTATAAGAATTCGACCTGTCTTGATTGTTATAATTTCTGACCGCCCATCTGTTAACAAGATAACCGATATTTTGTATCCAATTTAGAATGTGAGATAAAGTATAGCGAATGAGTTGCCCGCATTGAATGGAAGGTCCGCACAGACCTGTTGCTGAGCTAAACTGTTGTCACAAACAGGCTCCGGTGAAATGGGGCTCGAAAAGAATGAACTGTCTAGACCTCTGACCACCGCAGAGTTGGGAATTGAAGCTAGTTTTATTCATTAAATCGTTCTATTTGTCTTTAATGTAGGAGTTGACAGTCTTAATAGGTCTCAATTGATACTTGTTTCTTTTCGTGTTTTTTTTTCCGTGGGTGTCGTAAGAGGCGACTAAGGGAAACAGCCTTGAACATGGCTATGGCAACCGATAAATGGCAATTTATCGGTTGCCATAGCAATTAAGCATCTCCAAAAAAATATCAAATCAAAGTAATCCAATTGCCTGGCGTGGCGATTATGGCAAATCCTCCCTATGGACAAGGCCTATATCCTGCAGTGGACTTAATAGGCCTTTATGTA